>CM040122.1:152162803-152342189 GCA_022559845.1 Amorphophallus konjac
ATGCATTGCACATCATCAAGTCTGTACACTGGCAGCAGCAATGCTCGCACTTCAATAAGTCTATACACTGCACTGTTCATGCACGGCACACCAAGTCTGTACAGAGCTTTCGTCTCATGCATCGTCTATGCAAAGTCCATACAGAGTCTTCTGTTGCATATTGAACGTAAAGTCTATACACTTGTCCTCCTTCACACGACTAACTCTATACATCCATTGTCTTGCCTGCTGAATAAAGTCTATACACTGTCTTCAGCTGATATTGTTCATCGACTGAACTCTTCATTAATCTTGCAGGTGACTGGGCATGTGATCCAAGGCTGGCGCCTGGCACGTGATCCAAGATGCTGAGAAGCCGCCACGTGGACTGAAGCACACATGCCCTAGCTGCTGCTTGATCGACACGAAGGCTCTGTCCCTATAAAGGGTCTTTTTGCCCCTTCGAAGGAAAGTGCTGGAAAAAGAGAAGAAAAGCCCCCAGAAGGAAGAACGAAGAGGAGTGAGCCTGAGTAGAAGAATAGACAGAGCAGAAGAGAGACAGTATAGAAAGAAGGAGAGATTGTGAAAAGAGAAGCCGTGAAAGCAGAGAGTGATTGAAGAAGAGAAAGAGATAGAGAGTTAGAGGAGAAGAAGCAAAGCTACTTGAAGATTTTTTCCTGCTGGACCGTGGATCATATCCAGGCCAGTCAGCTCTATTTGAGAGCCATAGTTGTGCTACCATCTTTACAGTTTTCTGATTAGTGTATTTTCCCTTTCTTGGTTTCGTTTACATTTCTTTGTGTTTCTCCCGATTGCCCTGTTGGGGATCAGGTTCCTCCTGTGGTTTCAGGAGAAGGGAGATTTGTTTCTCTAGGTTGCTGGTGACTTAGTGTCATCAGTGGTTCCCTCCCTTGTGGAGGAAGAGAGGTCCGAGACCTCTAGTTTGCAGGTGACTTGGTGTCACCTGTGCTTCCCTCTGGGTTTCAGAGGAAGAGAGACTTGGGTCTCTAGGTTCCCCTCCGGTTTGGAGGAAGGGAGGATTGGTCCTCCGGTTCTGGTCTTGTGGGTTGCAAGTCCAGGTGTTCCATCCTGGTCTGGAGGAAGAGAGACTGTGTGTCTCTGGTTTCCAAGTGGCTGGGAGTCACTTGGGGTGTCCCTCCGGTTGGGAGGAAGAGGGGAGGTTGTTCCCCTGGTCAAGCTGTTTGGCAGCACTTGTTTGTAGACTGAGTCTGCTGTTTCTAGCATTGCTAGTGGAAGCCTCACTCCGGTTTGGAGTGAGGGGTGGACGTAGGTCTTGGTGACCGAACCACCTAAAAATCCCTTGTGCAGTGGTTTGATCTGTGATTTCTGTTTCTGCTTCCGCTAGATGATTGCATTGGGTCGATATGGTTTGATTGCACTGACTGTGTGATTGTTATCGCTAGATGGTTGCTAGGACTGTGATTCCCTTGGCTGTCCTAGTGACCAATCGGGTTTGCATCCTTGCTGTTTGAGCATTTGTCCATCGACCTTGTGAGTATCTCTTCATACGGTTTTAATTTGGCCAAAAATCTTTAGAAGATCCATTCACCCCCCTCTGGATCTCCGTTGTCGTCTTATCCGCACCCAACAAGTGGTATCAGAGCGGGTTGCTGTGCATTGGATCCAACGATCCGCAGCAGTTCCTGCATCTTTTGTGGTGCATTTCAGAGTGGCTTTCTTGTGCTCGTTGTTTTGCCTCCCTGTCTTGTGTCTTGCATTGCTCATCTGGTTTTGGTGTATTTATCATATCTCGATGACTTATCCACCAATCTTCAGAGGTAATGATTTTGATCAATGGCTTGAAAAGCTGCATCGGTATGTGAGGACATTGGATCCGGATCTGTGGAAGTTAATCTCACACGGTCCTCACAGACTACCAAAGAAAGAGTCCAAATGGACTGACAGTCACAGATCAAAACATGGAGAGAATCAGAGAGTTTTGAATCTAATGAAAGAAGCTACTGACAAGGCTCTACATTCTTGTTTTTATGACTGCAGGTCCGCCAAGGAGATTTTGGAGAAGCTAAAGCTCACCAAGGATCACAACACATGCCTGATGGCTGACAAGAGCGACCATAGCAGTGATCAAGATCAATTCGAAGATGCTGAAGAGGTAATTAATCCTTTTTCTAGTTACACCTTAGATGACTGGGAAGATGCTTATGCCAATCTGTTACACTCCCATGAAAAATTGAGGAAGAAGAATAAAAGTCTGATAAAGAAGATAACAAATCTAGGGGATCCTATTTCTGGAGCTGAAAATCTTGAAAATCCTGAAATTCTGAAAACTGAAAATGAAATACTCAGAAGACAAGTGTCGAAACTAGATGGAATCCAATCAGAACTTGATCATGTCAAATCTGAAAACGGAAAACTCAGAAAACAATGTCAGGAATCTGAACAAAGATTAATCAATCTTGAAAGTGAAAACAGATTGATAAATGAAAAGTTTGAGGCTGTTAATGTTGCGAACTTAAAGTTTCAGGAAAACTTTAAAAACTGTAAATCAGAATATCCAAGTTTCCTAACTGATGTTTTGTTTGATGATGATAAACTTGAGCAGGAGAACACTAGTCTAAAGGAAGAAATTGAGAAACTAAAACAGTTGAACACCACCATGTCAGAGAGATTACTGACATTTGAAAAAGGTAAATGTGTGGTGTCCGATAATTCAGAAGAAGTTGAAAAGCTCAAAGCTGAAATTGAAAATCTTAAAAATGTCAATGCCACCTTAAGTGAAACACTCAACAGGAGTGAGGAAGAAAATGCTAATTCTGAATTGCTCATCATTACTCTTGAAAATGAAAGTCAGGATTTGAAAAAGTCTTTGTCTAAATTTGTGAGTGGGCAAGATAATCTGAACAAATTGCTGGGAACAAAGGTCAACTTTCAGAAGGAGGGGTTAGGTTATAACCCTGCAAATAAAAAAAATTTTGAAAATAAAATTCAGACATCCTTTGTTTCTAGTTCTACTTCTCACATTTCTCAGAACCCACTTGCTTCTCAGTCTACCGTTCAGAAAACCAAAAAATAGAACAAAAATCAGAAAAAGATTAGAAAACAGAAAATAAATAAAAAAGGTTCATTAGGGCATGTTGATCACAGTTCTCACACACACTCACATGCATCTAAAAAGAAAACGTCATGCCATTATTGTCATAAATTTGGTCATCTGATGCATGAATGTAAATTGATAGAGAGGGATGATATGACTGCTAGGAAACTTCATGATAGAAATCCTCCATTTCATAAAAAGAAAATTGAATGTTTTCACTGTGGTAAATTAGGACACACAATTGCACAATGCTGGTTTGCAAATGGTAAGAAAATCTCTCATTCATATCATGGTAAATTACCTGCAAGCCAACATGGTTTTAATAATAATAAATTTACTTTTAAAGATAAGCTCATTACATGCTTTGAGTGTGGAAAGACAGGCCATAGGGCCATTGAATGCTGGCTGAGGGCTGGTGGAAGAAATTCTAGCTCATGCTTTCATTGTGGCAAGATGGGCCACATTACTGCCCAATGTTGGCATGCTCAGGGAAGGAAGCCTAACTATAAATCTGGTAAATTCTCTGTCAATAGAAACATTTCTGGTAGAAATGGATTTGTGTTTGAAAGGAAAACACTTGTATGTTTTGAATGTGGGAAGCCAGGCCATAGAGCTGCTGACTGTTGGCTAGCTTATTTTGGTAAACAGAATCTTAATTCTGTTAACAGAAATTTTCATGCATATGCACATAGAATTCATGTTAATAAGAATGTGCATAAATCAAATCTGAAATCTGCTCCATCTTGCTATTATTGTGGTACATTAGGTCATTCAATGAATAATTGCTATTTGATGAGATCTGATGACCTACATGCTAAAAAGTTGTTTAGAACACCTGCCAAAGGTGTCACTATTAACCATGCAGGACCCAAGACTGTTTGGGTACTGCCCATGCAAAATAGTGTGCTAACTTGCAGGTGTGCCTTGGAAGTTAAAGAATAAAAAGGGGAAAATAAACCAAGGCACCCAAGTTGATAAAACCCCATTCAAGTAAATTCTTCACATCTGTTCAAATGAAATTTATGGTTGATCTGATAAGTCATAGTTTCATGCATACATGCTTTTTATTTGGTTTGACTCTTGCATTGAGCTTTGTGGGCTTTCTTGTTTGTACTTTGAGATGTGTGCATATATGTGAATTGCATATACATGCACTTGACATACAATCATTGAAAATCTGATGCATATAGGACTGTTGGTATTGCATTGTCATGCATGACCACTTTGGTATATCAAATGGTAAGCTACTAAAGGGCAGAGGAAATCTGTCTGAAGGTTCTTACTATGCGTAGAGGCTTGCCTTCGCCAAGTAACAAGGGTCAAATTTGCATATCAGAGAATGTCTGCATCTTCATGTGAATATTTTGCTTCATGCCCGTGCATACATGTAGTAAATTGCATTGCATTTCATTACATTGAAAATGTCAAAAGGATAGATTGAATGCATACATTTAGGGGGAGCATTATTCATACTCTTGAAATCACACAACTATTTTTAGATTTACTGCATAGCATGTTAAATCTGTTGTTGCATAGTCATTCATCATCTGCATTGTCTTCATGACATATAAGATGATTCAGTGTTTTTAGTTAGAGGGAGTCATAGCATAGCATATCACTTATTTTTGAAAAATCAAAAAAAAAGGGGAAGGAAGTGTCTCACTGCATATAGATAGGGGGAGCATGCTTAATCCGTTCTATTGTGTCTTTGTCTGAACTCTTCCTGTCCATCTATTTGATTCATCTTGTCATATCTGTAGTGTCAGTGATTCCATCATCAAAGTGGTATCAAATGATCTTTCTTGACTGCTTCTGAAGTTGTTCATAATCTGAATTTATACCTTATTGGTATCTGTCTGCCTCTCCTAAATCTGCTGAAGGAGAGCTTCACCTCTATTCAGTCAACTTTGAACTTCTTTGCTCAAGAGCAGCTCCTTTGCTACAATTTTTCAGAATCCATGCTGTCTGTTGAATATTCTCACTTGAATTACTGAGCTGAGATATGAAGTAAACCTTCAGCCTGAATACTACTTCATAAATGTTAAAACATCTTTAATGAGGAACCTTCCATTATACATGCTTAAGAACATTTGTTAACTGGAATTGGTTTAAGTCTTATGTACTCTTGTTTGGACACAAGAAACTTGAAAATATATGTTTCAACCTCTTAATAAACTTTAACTGTCTGCTTCATGTAAATTCATGTAAGACTTTCTGAAATCTGAAAAGTTGATATCCATGTCTACGTTGACTGAGATATATAGTGTATGTGGTTGTTCCTAAACATCTAACTTGTTCTGAATCCATTCTGGGTAAAAGTATGGACAAAGCAATGACTGTGGTTACTGAGAAACCTGTCCAAATGATTGTGTCATGAAGTACCATGGTTAACTCTATTTAAAGAGATGATTAGAAATTATTGTGAAAATATGGCAGAGCAATGGCATAGTTGTATTGAGTAACTGGGGATTCTGGCCTCTGATCAAGGTGCATTCTCATGCCAAAGATATTTTTAATGCTACCTCTGTTCTCTAAAATGGGAGAAGCAATACGGTTGTCACACTGAGTAACTGGGGATTCTGGCATCTGATCAAGGTGTCTCCCCACATCAAAAAGGTGCTGATAAACCAAAATTGTTCATTAAAATTTTTTTTTGAACAAGTGTAAATCAATCTCTGAAAGAACAATTAAAATTCAGGTGCATTCACTTATGTTTCTCTTAAAGCAGTCATGGAAAGTAAACTAAGTAAGATGGAAGTTGGTTGAACTAGAATCTTATATGATCTTGTAGTTCTTTTTATTAAGAGTTGGTTCAGATATGAGTATAATTTCTTTTGGAAAAATTTCGGTTTACATCATTCTTAAACCATATCTGACAATCAAGGTTTCATAAGCTTTTATAATGGAGGAATCTAGAACTTAAAATTCTGTTATATGAAGTTGGTATCTAGCTGAAAAGTTCTATATCTCAATTTTCACTAATTGTTTAATCTGCTCATCCTATTGCTCTCTATCACTGTGTTTTGATTCACATTGGTTCTCATATATGAGAGGCACATCTCTCAGTTTAACCTGTGTACTTGCAGTCTTTGGATAACCAGAGTTCCTCCTTGTAGTCTTCTCTTATCTCATGGATCATAAGGGAAGAATTTTTCTAGTCTGTTTGAGAGACGATCTGCAAGGGGGACAATGTGCTAGTATGTCTGATTATGATGCTTGTCTACATTCTCTCAGTATTAGTTGCATATGCATGTCTGCATAAGTTGTTTGACTAAGGAGGAGAATTACTTTAACTGCTTCTGATATTGTGTTGCCCTCATCTGATGATCTATTTTGAGTGTCTCATATGACATCACTAGATTATCAAAGTATTGTTCAACTTTTTGATGAAGTCAAAGGGGGAGAACACTTTGATGAGTCTAGTCTGAATAATATTCCATTTCTTTCATTCATGAGACTCATATTCATTCATGAGACTCATAGTGTTGCCATCATCAAAAAGGGGAAGATTGTTGGATATTGTGTTTTGATGATGACAAACACTATGAGTCTCATATGTTTGATGTCATATGTGTTTACTTCACACAGTATTTGTTTCATGCATTAACTATCACATGCAGTCTGAACTCAATGATTTTGATGATAGCATATCATGAATATGTGTCTGAATGATTGGTCTGAATGATTGTTCTGCCTTGGGCATATGGATGTGTTATCCTGCATTAGTGCATTGCTCAACTGCTTTCTATATGTGTTTCACTCTAAGTCAGTACATTGCTGGAACAAGCCTGTACATCGGTTGGGTTGTGCATCCAGTGTCTTAAGTTAAAGTCTATACACTCCTCATCTTTACCTACGATGTGCAACACAAGTCTATACATCGCTCACTTGCATGATCATTAAGTCTGCACATTGTTGGCCATTGCACATGAAGTCTATACAGCACTCGCCATCATGCTACTGCTAAGTCTGTACATTGGCCAAGTGTGTACAAAGTCCTTTGCATCGTGTGCATTCTTCATTAAAGTCTATACATTCTCATCCGTCTTAGTTAACGTCTCACGCTGTTCAAGTCTACAGTGTCTAGAAGTCTATACATCGTCCGTCTCATCCTGTGTCTCAATTCGTTTGAGCATTCACTGTACAAGTCTGTACATGGTCTCTGCACTGTAGCTACACGGACTCAAAGTCCATACAATGGACTGTAGCATGGTCTGCAATGTCTATACATTGCTGGCCGCCTGCACGCAGCAAGTCTATACAACGCTGGCAACCTGCACGCAAAGTCTGCACATTGCCCAAGTCCGTACATTCGATCGTCTCATTTAGCATCTCACACTTGCAAGTCTATACTTTGCCATTGGGCATCAAAGTCTATACATTGGCAGCACTGTGCAAGTCTATACATTGATTCACTGTTCATGCCTTCACTCAAAGTCTGTACAGCGTGCAGCGTGTCTGTGTCTCAAGTCATTTCTTCAAGTCTGTACATTCCCAGTCTTTACCTACGTTCAGAACCCCAAGTCTATACATTGGTAAAGTCTACACATTGGCCTTCAAGCTTCCAAGTCTGTACATTGGTTCAGGCCTTCCAAATCTATACATTGGTTCAAGCTTCCAAGTCTGTACATTGGCCTTCAAGCTTTCCAAGTCTATACATTGGCAGCTGAACTGTGAAGTCTATACATTGTCTGATCATCCATTCTTTGAAGTCTATACATTGGTCTTCACTTCAAGTCTGTACAGCCTGCTTTGTCCTTCAAAGTACAAAGTCTATACACTGGAGTCGTCTGCTGCAGGGACAACAAGTCTGTACATTGGGTTCTCATGCATGTTAACATCAAGTCTATACACTCGTTACTCTCCTGCATGTTAACACCAAGTCTGTACACTGCATCAGTTGTTCATGCATTGCACATCATCAAGTCTATACACTAGCAGCAGCAATGCTCGCACTTCAATAAGTCTATACACTGCACTGTTCATGCACGACACACCAAGTCTGTACAGAGCTTTCGTCTCATGCATCGTCTATGCAAAGTCCATACAGAGTCTTCTGTTGCATATTGAACGTAAAGTCTATACACTCGTCCTCCTTCACACGACTGACTCTATACATCCATTATCTTGCCTGCTGAATAAAGTCTGTACACTGTCTTCAGCTGATATTGTTCATCGACTGAACTCTTCATTAATCTTGCAGGTGACTGGGCATGTGATCCGAGGCTGGCACCTAGCACGTGATCCAAGATGCTGAGAAGCCACCACATGGACTGAAGCACACACGCCCTAGCTGCTGCTTGATCCACACGAAGGCTCTGTCCCTATAAAGGGTCTCTTTTCCCCTTCGAAGGAAAGTGCTGGAAAAAGAGAAGAAAAGCCCCCAGAAGGAAGAACGAAGAGGAGTGAGCATGAGCAGAAGAATAGACTGAGCAGAAGAGAGACAGTATAGAAAGAAGGAGAGATCGTGAAAAGAGAAGCCGTGAAAGTAGAGAGTGATTGAAGAAGAGAAAGAAATAGAGAGTTACAAGAGAAAAAGCAAAGCTACTTGAAGATTTGTTCCTGCTGGACCGTGGATCATATCCATGCCAGTCAGCTCTATTTGAGAGCCACAGTTGTGCTACCATCTTTACAGTTTTCTGATTACTGTATTTTCCCTTTCTTGGTTTCGTTTACATTTCTTTGTGTTTCTCCCGATTGCCCTGTTGGGGATCGGGTTCCTCCTGTGGTTTCAGGAGAAGGGAGATTTGTTTCTCCAGGTTGCTGGTGACTTAGTGTCATCAGTGGTTCCCTCCCTTGTGGAGGAAGAGAGGTCCGAGACCTCTAGTTTGCAGGTGACTTGGTGTCACCTGTGCTTCCCTCTGGGTTTCAGAGGAAGAGAGACTTGGGTCTCTAGGTTCCCCTCCGGTTTGGAGGAAGGGAGGATTGGTCCTCCGGTTCTGGTCTTGTGGGTTGCAAGTCCAGGTGTTCCCTCCTGATCTGGAGGAAGAGAGATTGTGTGTCTCTGGTTTCCAAGTGGCTGGGAGTCACTTGGGGTGTCCCTCCGGTTGGGAGGAAGAGGGGAGGTTGTTCCCCTGGTCAAGCTGTTTGGCAGCACTTGTATGCAGACTGAGTCTGCTGTTTCTAGCATTGCTAGTGGAAGCCTCACTCCGGTTTGGAGTGAGGGGTGGACGTAGGTCTTGGTGACCGAACCACCTAAAAATCCCTTGTGCAGTGGCTTGATCTGTGATTTCTGTTTCTACTTCCGCTAGATGATTGCATTGGGTCGATATGGTTTGATTGCACTGACTGTGTGATTGTTATCGCTAGATGGTTGCTAGGACCGTGATTCCCTTGGCTGTCCTAGTGACCAATTGGGTTTGCATCCTTGCTGTTTGAGCATTTTTCCATCGACCTTGTGAGTATCTCTTCATACGGTTTTAATTTGGCCAAAAATCTTTAGAAGATCCATTCACCCCCCTCTGGATCTCCGCTGTCGTCTTATCTGCACCCAACAACGATGGCCCGGGACCTCACTGGGCTGGGCGGCCATCAAGCTGGATGCCCAGTCCAGGGCCTCCCAGAGGGTGGCCAGACCTGTGGCCGCCCAGTGACCTGGGCGGCCAAGGTCATGGCCGCCCAGACCAGGGCACCGGCGGCCACCTAAGTGGCCGCCCTCTGCGTTTTCGCAGAGGCGGACCGAGCTCCGCTGTGTGCTCGGTTCCATGACCCATTCGATCCCAATCGAAGGGGAAAAAATCGAGGATCATTCCCCTGACCCCAGAACCCAAAAATGGGAGTAAGAAATAGAGGAAACTACGCTTGATCTGACGAAATCGTCACACGCCCTAAAAACGTGATTTTTCCCCCAAATGAGCAATACACCCCGCTCGACTCAGCATGGCCCACCAAACTCACGGAAATGGAAGTACACAAGCTTGGGGTCCATCTCCCTACCTCCACTGAAGATTCCGCGTACCGTGGACGCCGATCCATACGAAAATGCCCACGGAACCCCCACCGGTTCATGGACGCACCCCTGATCTTCCTCGCGCCACCACTCCTCCATCCTCGCCTCGTCCACACCGCTCCTCACCCCACGAACGTCGCCACCTCACCCTCGTCCGTCTCCATCGGCCGCCTGGAGAGAAGACAGGGGGAGAGGAGAGAACGTGAGAGAGAGAAGAGAGAGGGAGAGAGTGAGAGAAATGAGAGGAGAGAGAGAGGGGGGTATTTATATAGAAAATCTAAAAATTTTGAAAAATACCAAAAATTAGGAAAAATATTCCTCACGATCCTCAGAAAACGCACAACGCAGTGGTAATGTCCCGGAGTCGGAGAACGCAACGGTTCACCCTACATGGGGTTCCGAAGGTCTGACAGGCAAAAATACACGTAAACCGTAAAACTCAATCCGGTACCCACGAAAGCGATTCGAAACCCAGGGATCCTTATCCGATAAATATCCGAAAAACTCGGGGCGTTACAGAGGCTTTGATTTATATAATCAAAATCTCTTCAATAGTTTTTTTTGTATACTTTGTTTAACTTGTGAATATTTCATCTTTTGCTTGTTTGTTTGTTTAGAGTCCTAAAAATATTGACTTCTCTTATGAGACTCATTTTAAATTCTCACTACATCATCTTGAAAAAGTCTTCACACATTGAAATATTTGTTGCAACAAAAAGTATATTATTAACATAAATTTGTACAACCAAAATATCATTTCCTTGCACTTTTGTAAATAAGTTTATATCAACATTTCCCTGTTTAAATTCTTTCTCTATCAAGAATGAACTAAGCCCTTCATCTCATGCCCTTGGGACTTGTTTAAGTCTATATAAGACTTTGTGCAACTTGAACACATGACGTGGAGATTTATAATCTTCCCAACATGGGGGTTGTTTCACATAAATTTCTATAATATATCAATTCAAGAAATCACTTTTTATATCAATTTGAAACAATTTAATGCCCATAGAGCAAGCAAATACAAGCAACATATAAATTGCTTGAATTTGTGCCACTGATGCAAATGATTCTTTAAAATCTATTCCAAATTTTTGTGTATATCTTTTTGCAACTAGTCTTACTTTGTTCCTTACAATTACACACATATTACTAAGTTTATTTCTAAATATCTATTTTGTGTTAATCACGGAGTGATTTTTGGGTTGTAGTACTAAATACCACATTTAATTTCCTTCTAATTATTCTTGTATAGTAAATACCCAAGATTCATCTTTAAGTACCTCTTTTACATTTTTTAGTTCTATTTGTGAAATAAAAACTAAATAATCATTTTATCTTATTTTATTGAAAGATGACCTTGTATGCACCTTGGATGATTATTTTCAACATGCGAAAGAGACACGCGGGATGCGTCCTGATGATGGGTTTAGGTTCTACATTTTTTTTCTCTTTTTGAGTATCATTAGTTGTTTGTTTGCATTTATTTCTTTCATGTTTTGAGTTTATCATATGATTTAGGGTTCGAGTACAAGACACTTCTTCACTGACCACGGTCAGTGTTTATTTACATCAGAATAAAATTTGAACACCCTTGTTTAACTGCCGAAGAAGTCATCGACCTCTGATACTGGCCGCGACACTGGGAATGTATTTGCGAAGGCGCTAACAGACACACTTGAAAGGGATGGGGGTTTATTTAAAGTTTGATGTTGGCTATGGTGTGGGCTCCAATTTGGCACTGGGCAGGTTTTCGGCCCAGTTTAGTATTGGCTAAGGTTTTGAGGCAACTTGTCACTAGCTAGGGTTTTGGGGTGCAATTTAGTACTGGCTAGGGTTTTGGGTGCAGTTTGGTAGTGGCTAGGGTTTTGGGCATAGTTTGGTACTGGCTAGGATTTTGAGATAGTTTGGTACTCGCTAGGGTTTTGAGATAGTTTGGTATTAGCTAGGGTTTTAGTTTTGATTACAGACATCGGACCACGTCCCAATTGTACGGCACAAGACTCGCCTCCATCAATTAACATGAAGCTAGGCGGATGATTTTACAATTAGCTAGAAACCCAAAGAATTTTTGTAATCCCCAAAATATTTTCTCGATGACAACTTTACATGATTTTGCAATGCCTTAATGAACTTAATTACATGACTTTCATAATTCGCGGGATATTTCTATAATTACACAAGTCCCCGGTTTTCTTGAAGCTCCAGGGGTATTTTCATGATTTTAAAAATTACAACGACTAGAATAGGGAGTAGGAGGGAGAAGGGGCTTGTGTGTTGTAAGTGTGGTGGAGGAGAAAGGGGATGGAAAACAACCAGTAGTGGATAAGGAGAGAGGTGAGGCTAGTGGAGGAGGAGATAGAGTGGGAAGGGAGAGAGAGGAGAGGGACGACCTGGAGTTGGAAAGAGGGAGAAGAGGTGTTCAAAATGCTGGTAGCTAAGGCATGGGTTGGTCTAGGGGCATAGTGGAGTGGTTGTTGTCTTTTGCGGTTTCCAGGGAGATTAATTGTTGACAGGGTAGAGAAGAATTAATCCCCCCTTCATTTACTACTAGCTCTTGGGAGTTGAAAAGGTGTCTAGGAGGAATGATTTGGTTGCATGGGGGAGTGGAGGGGTGTGTTGGGAGCTGGGTTTCAGGTTTAATGAGGGCCTAGGGAACTTAAAAGGTGCTTTGGGCTAATTGGGAGTATTACAGGACTGCATGCAGATAGGAAGAGTCATGGGTTGAGGTGGAGGCTAAGGGTGACATGGCAACTGATGTGGCATGGAGGGGGGTGAGCAGAGAGGATGGGGGGTGTCACGTCCCAAACCAGTAGCAACAGAAATTACTCAAAATGTGACAACGAATAGTCATGTCAATCAGAGCGCTAAAAGACAACAACCATAAGAGACAAGACACGAATTGGATAAAAATATAATTTTATTAATAATTAAAATCGCTATTACAATTTATCTTGACTCAATTAAATTACAATACTCAAAAGAAAATAAAAGAAAGACTCAATTATCGAACTCTCAAACTTCTAATCTAAACTCAAAAAATAAAAAGATGTGGGTCTTCTAATAACTTCAGAAGCACTCGGTCACTCTTGCCCTTCCCCATCAGAATGAATTTCATCTTCATTATTACCTGAAAAATGTTATATAAAACTAGGTGAGTGAGAAGCTCAGTAGGAATTATATCTTTCTGACCAGGTAGAATATAAGTAATTAACAACTTAACATTAGGCAAAAGTATTATATGATGAAACGGTAAAACATGAATCAAATTCCCGAACAATAATAAGACAACGAATCAAGGGAGTATGAAATGCGGAGCATTTATAGGAATCAAATATACAAGGATATCTTCCAGAAAAGGATAGATTAGTATGGAGTCAATAACCAGATAATAATGTATGAACATGTACAAATGAATGAACATAACTATAGAATTGGGCTAGCAAGTATTCAAGCTTCAATGATAATAATGCCCCTTTGGCCAAATAAGTCAAGTATCATGTAATTCAGAATAACATTCATGTCACATAGCAGAGTGTCGTATGTGTTTATGATTTTGATGACAACAAAATTTTTTGTATGTTTGAGAAAGCCTTGTACTGAATGAGAATGGATGTGGAAACATGCTTGCAAGAATGCATAGTTACATGTGTGTGTTTGATGCATGAGTCTAATGGACTACACATCTTAAATTCCAAGAAGCTTGCATTTGGTCTATGTGATCATGTCAAGTTGAATATGAACTTCATCATGAAATCAGTATACGTTGTTGAGCTTCATTTGATATGAGATGAATTCATTGCTCTCAATCCTCACAGTCTATAGATGTGTGTAAGGGATGGAATATGGCATGAATGTTTACATATGGGTGTTGGAGATATGGTAGCTGCAAGGTTCAACATGAATGTTTTAGCTCATGCTAGTTGAATGATTAACTTCCCATGCTATTGTATATACCTTGGATGCTTGGAAGATACAAGGTACATCAAAAGCAAAAGCTTATGAATCAAGTCTTTATGGTAATATTTCTTGGTGTAATATGCATTTAGATGGTTATGGAGTTATGGACTCTTATGAGAAAGGATCAAGTTTAAATGTTAGGAGTGCTTAATTTTGATACCTATACTAACTTGATGTTCTTGTGAATTTACAGGTTCAAGGATGGTCTTTAAACCTTCTCAAATCTAGAAGATCATGGTAACATCTAACCACTTTTAATACTTGAAATGATGGAGGTTTAATGATGGTTTATGACCCAAACTAGTAGGGGTCAACCCCTAGGGTCGACCCTCACTGGGTCTGGCTCTGATTGAGGTTGAAGGTAGGCTGAAAATGCATGGGTCGACCCATAGGGTTGACCCCCTTTGACCAACATTATGTTTAAGGTCGACTGTGTAGAAAATTGCATAGGGTCAATCCAAACTTCTTTCTGGGTTGCTCTGGGCAAAGAAAGCTCAAGGTCAACCCTTTCTGGACGGGGTTTGCGAAAGTGTTCAAAACCCATTGTTTAGCCTTGAAATCCTTACTATTTTGCTCCCAATTGATTCCTACACATATGAGGGTATTCTTAACATGCTCTAGGAGAGTTAGATGGGTCTTTTGGCCACTCCTTGTTATATATATACATCCTCTCCGAATTTTAGATGTGAGAACCCCCAATGTGCTAATCTTTTTCTATCTTGCAGGAGAAGAAAGGGAAGAAGGAGAGAAGGAGAAGAAGAGTGGGGGATATCATCTACATCAAGGCATCTTTGGAGCTCATGGTAGAAGAAAAAGAGGAGTGGATTGAAGAGAGGAACAAGAAGACGCTGAAATCGCGATCATCCGTTTACATCAACTAGAAGACCAGGAGCATCTAGAAAGGGGGAATTCTATACATGATGGATTTTCATGGTTTTGGTCTTTCTAGCATATCTTGGGATTGAATGTAATCATCTGAATATATCTTTATTTTTCTGAACAAACATACTGTGTGTGAGTGTGGAGAGTGGATTCTCCGAGTGTCTGTGTTGACGCTTGCGCGTCGTCTTGTGCGGAGGATCTCCGTGTGTGGTTTGGGGGTTGTTCCCCGTGTGTGGTTGAGAGTTACCTTCCGTGTGTATGTAGGCGTCGTCCTACGTGTGTTGTGGAGCGTGTCTCTGTGTGTGTGGGGATTTATCCCCGTGCTGTTTTAATAGCAGTGAAGTCTCACTCAGTTGAGTGAGGGGTGGACATAGGGAGCCCGGTGGGGTCTCGAACCACCTTAAAAATCGATGTGTCAATGTGAATGCTTGTGCGATCGCTCCATATCTTCTACCCTCATTCATAGGATGGTATGCTAATCACTATGCTCATCTAGTTCCTTTGAGCTGCAATTGTCTTTCGCAACGATCTTAGTTTTACACACCCCACTGCATGTGAATCTATTGATCTGTTGTTCCATCAAACATCTCTACTTTCACCATGAATGGTTCCATGATAATTTGAACATAAGTTTTCTGATATTAAGTGTTTGTGTAGTTTCCACTGTGTGGAGTTTATGTTTTAAATTGGACTTATATTTTTAGAGGGATCTATTAACCCCCCCTCTAGATCCGTCTTCCTGCACTACGGGACCCAACAATTGGTATTAGAGCGAGGCTCAATTGTCCCTAGATCTAACGATCTACAGAGAGATCCCAGTGCTTTTATAATCATAAATTTTTCTGTTGGACAAATCTCGATGAATTACTTACCTATTTTTAATGGTTCTGATTTTCCTTCATGGTTAGGCAGAATGTGCAGGTTAGTTAACTCTGTTAATCCTAACCTCTGGAAGTTGATTTATGATGGTCCTAACAAATTGTCTCTAGATGAGACCAGGTGGTCTGATGAAGATAAGCTGAAGAACCATGATAATCTAACCGTCTTAAGTCTATTGAAAGCTGCTGTGAATACTAACATATTTCCATTTGTCTCTTCTTGTAGAATGGCAAAGGAGCTCATGGATCACTTGATCAAAGTGTTAGGTGCATAGTGGGATCTAGAGGGGGGGTGAATAGATCCCTTTGCACAATTATGCTCAATTAAAACACCCCAATTCAAACTAATCAGGAAATGAACAAACAGAAGCTATAGTGCTGGTCAGAAGATAAAAGGTAGCTCACTGCAACACAGAATCTTAATGAAACTAGAGTGAAGAATTCTGAAACTAAACAGCTTCCAGCACTAAACCGAACTAAACAATGAATGCTCAGGTAGCAACAAAGATGTTGCAAGCAGTTCTATCAAATAGAAACCAACTAGACAATCAAAGATTCAGATAAAGCTACTATCAAACACCTGGCGGTGTACCAAAACTAAACAGATTTTAACCTCAGCATGCACTAGTTCATGCAGAACGAATATCGAACACTTGGGGGGATAATAACAAGGCTGAACAGGAATTGAACTATGCTTAATTCAAATATCATTCATCAATTTATTCACATTGAACATGCATCGAATACTTAGCATATAATGACAGTTCTGAACAGACCTCAATTAAATAGTAATTGGCAAATCCCACAAACTATCATCCAGATGCATTGGTACTAGGCAGAGGGTTGAGTCTAGAAACTCTCCTCTCGCAAGATGTGAGACCACACCTTTTGATATACCAGTTAGAGAATTAAAGAGCATATATCCCTGTGAATGGAGATCGAAGACAAGGAACAAACATATAAGGCAAACCACACTTAGACAATGATTTTTAGGTGGTCCGGTCTGCACTCAGCAAATCTACATCTACCCCTTACTCAACCAAGTAAGGATTCCCTTGCTCACAGCAAGAACATGGAGAACACTCCACTACAACGGCTGCCGAACAGCTTGAACGAGGGAGACAAATCCCTTACACTTTATCTTGCTCCCAGCAAAATCAAAACCCCTGCCATAGGCAGTGACCGAACGAACAGATCGTCCCTTCTTTTGAAATCTCAGAAGGAACTCCAAAGGAACCAATCCTGCCTTCTTCCGAAAACTCAGAAGGAAACCCGGAGGAATCAATCCTCCCTTCCTCTGATACCTCAGAGGGAAACCCGATCCCAGAACAAGGTATCGTAAATACAAGATGGAAATGAAAAAGAAAAATTGAAAATAAGAAGAAAACAAACAAACGGAAACAAATATAGCTCCAAGGGAGCACACGGCTTTGGATTTGATCTAGAAGCCAGAAACACTCAATCAGATCTTCAATGAAGAACTCGGCTGCACTCTGATATGAACTTCACACGAACTGGGTTCACTCTCGCTTCCTCTTTTCTTCTTCTTCTTCTCTCAGATTCTCTCTCAATTTCTTCTTCGAACTGAACTACCTAGCAGCTCTCTAATAGCTCACGCAATCCCTCTATTTGCAGCCCTCTTTTCTCACGGCATCAGCTTTCTTCGAAGGAAGAAAGCATGTATTTATAGAACTAAAAATAGGAATTTTTTGAAAAGAATTATCTTTAGATTTGATTCTCCATTGGTCCAGGTGTCCTAGTAGAATATTCTCCTCCTAGGAGTCATCTGGAAAGGTGCCAGTAGTCCTAGGATCATGTGCCAATCATTTGAGTTCGAAGGCACATGATTTGTTGGGTTTAATCACGTGCTTCACTAGATGATGTTTGACTGTGTCGATGCCATATCGCCTGTGCGTCAACTCCATTGATGCTGCAGATGCCAGACAGAACTCTTGTTCAAAAGAGTCAACCCTTTGAGTTGACACTTTCTGGTTTTGGACACAATTTTGTAGATTACGTCAACTCCATTTGATGCTACATCGACTCCATTGGTCAAGTGCTTGGAAGAAACACTAGCTGGGATTCATAGCTGTGTCGACCTCAACCTTTGATTTCTGACGACTGTGACGACTCCATTAGCTTGACTCTTGATGACTGGCCTTGTTGCGTCGACGTTGGACTCCATTGCGTCGACCCTTCTTGAGTTACCAGCTTAGCTGCTGCTGCTTCTTGAGGATTGTGCGTCGACTCCAAGCTTCACTGAGTCAACTCCACTTGTTCTGCAGACGCATGGACAAAGCTTTGGCCATTTGGGGTCGACTCTTAATGTTGACACTTTCTTGAACTCTGCTGATTTTTAAGTTAATCTGAGGACTCTTCAACTCATTCTTGGGCACTTGATTCCAACATATCCTCAACCTTAAATAACCTTTGTTTCTTAAAGGTCTTTAGATAATTTCTACAACCTATCTTCTGAATGACATAGTCAAAAACCATAAAAGACTCATAAATGAGTCATAGTTTGACATCATCAAAATCACAGGGACACAATATTCTCCCCCTTTTGATGATGACAACTATGAGTCATTATATAATCAACATTAACCGCGTTTAAAACACAACTCTCCATACAATACAAAAAAAAGGACTCATCAAACTGTCTCCCCCTTTGACATCAGCAAAAAAATACAGTTTGATACCATGTGGAGAACTTGGAGATGATCAATTGAATTCTTAACAATTTCATAAATGCATAAGAAACTTATACCAAAAAGAGCACCACAAAAACCAGAGGTGAGACTTTCTCCCCCTTTTGACATATAATCAGAAAACTAGCCAGAGGTAGGTATGACTCAAGTGTGACATCAATTTGGTAGGTAATAGTTAATGAGTTGACTAGTGAAGGCCAGTTTAAAAGATATGAGACAGTTTCAGAGATAATAGTGAAACATTGTACGAGCAGATAAATGATTTCTGCAGACATGGACTGAAGTAGACCTCAAATAGCAGACATAAGTGGCCATGATTGCAGACAATGAATGAAATAAGTCCATCACACATAAAGAATTGGAAGGATTAATGCAAGTAGAAAGTTCTGAGTGAGTTTGAAAATTCTCAATCTGTTACTAATTTCATAAACCAGGAGTGACTGAATTTCAGATCCTTCCATTATAAACCACTTATGACATGTGCCTTATTTAACTGCATGGTTCAATTCTAATGACTTCTGAGTTTATCAATGAAATTTCTGTAAACATGTGTGCATTCAAGTTTAATAAAAACGAACCATTTCTTTCATATTGAGACCCTATTTAACCTTCCTTTATCCTACTTATTCAAATTCAATGACTCCTTTAGAAGTTACCAAAATTAGTATTGAGGCTAAACATTCATGATGTTCTGATTTAATTCTTGGGTTTCAGCAATTTTCTTTTAGCTGCCAAAATCTAATTTTTCTTCTTCTCAACAATCTCTTAAGAGCAATTAAGAGATTTGTATCTAGAGGATACACGTTGTTTAGACGCCAGTATCCCTAAGTACTCAATATGACTGACTATATCATGCCTCAATTTGAGAGGTAGCTTTGTCACTTCATGACATAACTCAACTCATTTCATTGATAAGCGAGATATATTTCTCAGTGAGCTTGCTATTGCTCTGCCTTGATTTTCAATAATTTTTCTACAGAGCTAACAGTGACACTTCATGACACAGTCTACTAGACTTCATGAAAAAGGGACATGGTTTCTCAGTGGACCATTATCATTGCTCTGTCAATTTTAGCCCTTAGGATTTTTAGATTATCCTAATGTTTAAAGGCAATACTCAATTGAATATCTCAACCAGAGTTGTCATGATAATATAATTTTTAGATTTCAGAAAAATATCCAGGGCACAACATGTAAAAGCTGGTTAATGTCTATTAAGACTGAATGCAAAGATTTTCATGACATTCATATCTAAACTCAATAAGTTCATTAAGCTTAAACCATCTCATTATTGTGGACAATCATAAGACTTCATAATAGAAGATTCCTCATTTAAGGTGTATTCAAATTTATGATCATGGTATACAGATTAGAATCTTTCTGAACTTCAGGTATTTTAAGAACTTTTGACATGTAGCAAGCAGGAGTTACAAGGATGCTCATGAAAAAAATGAGAGACAAGAAAAATAGCCTACTCTCCCCCCCTGAGACAATCCAAATCAAGACTCCCCCTTAGCAAGAGCAGGGGTGAAGAGACAGAGATATCCAGAGACATGATTATTTGAGCTCAAGAAATTTCAAGGATACCAAATCATGGAATGAGAGTGATAAACTAATAATTAAGCATTCCAAGTAAGTTTGAAGAGATAAGAATATGATCTGTTCACAGAGATAGCATAGTCAGATGAAGACAATTTAAGCTCAGAATTTCAAGCAGATGAGTCGACCTGGGTTTATCAGTGAGTCGACTCAGGGACCATTCACAGAACAGCGGACTTTATGAGTTTGAACTGTGAGGTTGACTGTAACATCTTAGAAATTTCTAGGAATTTTTTAGAATTAATTATAATTATTAAGCATTTAAAAATGCTTAATGGACTATTTAATGAATTATGGGTTAATTAAATTAATTTAAAGACCCTATATTAACCAAAGGGTTAAGCCCAACCCAAATAGGCCCCAAAACCCAATTCTAAGACTTTTAGGCCCAAGCCTATTTCTAGAAACGTAATAAGATGAATTCCCTAATTTAAATGGATAATTAGGGGATAATTATGGGAGGAATTTGAATATAATTTAAATTATGACATCCAAGATAGTCGCGGTCAGTCGCGAGACCGCGACTTAACGAAGGCGGTCCCCAGGCGATCTCGTATTCCTTCCGAAGATGAGGATTGAAGAGACGTGAAAAGCTTAAATTTTTGGTATCCAAATCACCTTGGATCGATGCTATCTGGCATGTAAACCTATCTAGGACTCTAGGGTTTGACTTTAACCCCAATTGGGACTCCCAAATCGACCTAATCCTCAGCCATAGTTCCAACCCTATAAATAGGGCCTAGAATCGATCTGCGTGAACCCTTGTTTTGGCTCGCGTGGTTCGACGGTAAGATGATGTTAATTCATGTTAGTCCTTTAGAGGATTTTATTCACCTCAGTTTTGTCTAACATTCCTCCAAATCTCGTGCTAGGAGGTCAAGCCGTTGGAGAGTTAGGAGGATCGGAAGTCGCTGGTTCCGTGTAGATCGCACAGGAGCAAGTGTGTCCGTCCAGCAAAGATCAGAAGTTTAGAAGCCCTAGAAGAGGTAATTTCATGTCCATCCTTTTGAACAAATTGTTCTCATTTATATCTTCTACCTACCCTCCAATTCTCATGACTTAAGGCCAAGCTGTTAAGGAGTTAGAAGGCCAGGAATTTTTCGGTTCCACGCAGGACGCGTAGGAGCTAGCGTTATCTTTCAGTCAGAAATTTGAAGTTTAGATCATTTCCCAGAGGTAGGTTATCTCATGGATATCTAAAATAACGTGTTAAGAGTAAAAGCCCTCTGGTTTCGTAAGATTTCATGCTTCCTACACGTCATATTTCATGTTTTAATATCACTGCGTAGTTAGGTTATTTCTGCATGCATGACCTTGCACCTTAAGAGAGAAGATGATGACTTTGGCCAAATTCTTGCAAATCCATGCACCCCCATGAATTAATTTTGTTCTATTATGCCTTATTTCCTTGTTTACCATGATTCCATGCATTAATTGCCCTGGATTGGGCGTTGCACACATGATTTTCACCCTTCTGTCTGAGAGGCAGAAGGCGGTCGCACAGAGACTGCGGCTTCCAAGAAACGGTCTCTGAATGACTTTTGTTTCCATAAGGCAGTTCCATGATGACCACTTTTTCCTTTCTGTCTTTGGTTCACCCTTAATAACCGCCAAATCATCTCCTTCTGGTTCCTAGTTAAATTATCTATTTGACTATATTTTATCCACATTTCACCATGATATGTTCTCTGTTATGTCATGCATCAATCATGCTAGGTTTCATGTCCATCATATTCTAGAAACTTATTTTTATCATATGTTAATTTCATGCCAAAACACTATAGTTTTGTACTTAAAGGAATTTTCATAAATTTGATTGCACTTGAACTATGATCTGGCACATTCCCTTCTCACCTTATTTCTATTTTATAAGTCACATATAGTGCGTATTCCGATACATTACTATTAGTTACACTTTGAACGTATAGGCACACTTTCTTGGACTTATAAACCTCTCCGCCGGATATTCCTTCTGTCGGACTAGGGGATTATGTTTCAAGGCCTTCGTAAGACTCCGCGAGCCTGGGATTCTCACTAGGACGCCAAGTTGGTTGTACCCTTAATACCCAATGGTCTAGAAAGCACTTGTGTTACCGGCATTTTCTGCACCCTAGACAGATTGCGGCCCTTAGGCGACCGCCAGCTTCTGGTAGTGGCCTAACCATGACCATTTTTTGCCTACTATGCTATCGAGTCGACTCTTCTTTCTTCTAGCGTCGACTCCGTCAAGTAGCGGTTTCTTCTGGACCGCTAATTTCAAGAAATGGTCCTACCTTGACTGCCATATCAAAGAGACGGTCTTGGCTTGACCGCTTTCTTCCATCTTGTGCCCTAGCCCATGGTTTGACCCAAGGGTTAGTAATACTATGTTCCTAGGTGGTCCTTTGATTATCTGGAACCTAACACTATGTTTAATAAGCTGTTGATAAATTTTGGAAATTAATAAATGTACCATTATGCTGCCGGATTCCTCCCGTGGCACAACCTTGTCTTTAAATCATCCTTGATCTCATGAATTCAATTTGGTACATTCTCACCTTGATTTCTGCTATCATGAAACCATTGTTTGAATTGTACATTATTGGCCGAACTTTATTTATATCTCGTGGAAGTAACCTGATTTATAACTTGAAGATGCAAGAGCGGACACGGACAGTGTCCAAGAGCTCGACACTAGCCCCCTTGGCGGATAGCCAGAAGCATGCTGTAAATCATGGGGTATGATGAACACTGGCGTCGCATTGCGCCAGGAGTACTTTTTTTATAAACGGGTGGAAACCACGAGGCTCATCATGAAATTATATTCTTGCTTGTTACATGACTTTCTAGTGTATAGTCTCTTAAGGTTATGAAAAGTACATTTTCGTTACATTCTAGTACATTCTTGTTAATGAAAGGCCACTTTATAGTCTTACTTGATCATGCTTTCATTATACTTGAATTTTCATGTCTCTCTCTATAGTTTATGTCTTATTACGTTGGTTTTAATCGTATGCTTTACCGCATTTCTTTTATCTTACATTCTAGAGCTAAAAATGTTAATTACTTAAACCGTGCCTTCATATTGATATGAAGATACCTACTGTACAAGTGTGCTCATTCCCTAGTTTCCAATCTTTTCAAGAAATTCTAGTGGATCGGATTCTGACTACTCGAATGACGGATCCGAGGGCAAGAGCGAATGAAGAACAAGAGACGCCCTAGAATGCTAGTGTCATGAGTCGATTATGTAATTTTCTTTTTATTGAGTCTAGTGCGTCGTTATGTCCAGGAGTCAAGAGTCATTGTAAACCTTTGCTTATTATTCAATAAAAGTGAATTTTGAGTACATCACATTGTGTTCACTCTTCTTATGTGTGAATGATTAGCGCTCCGATTGTCTTGCTAGCGTGAGGCTTACCATGCCGATTGTTCACGTTCCCGAACTACTTCTGTAATACCCCAGAATTTTGTATAAGATATTCTAGAATTTTCTAGAATTTATCTAGATTTTCTAAGATTTTCTAGAGATAAATGGCCTATTAAAAGAATTTAGGTTAATTCAAAACCAAATAATAAGGCCCAATATTTATTAATTAACCTGGCCTTTTAAATAAGACCAAAATGGCCCAAAACCAAGCCCACAAGGTTTGGCCCATATTCTAGAAACTTAAAATTGGATATTTACGGAATTTAGGGGGATAATTACTCCTTAAAGGGATAAATAAATGGATAAATAATAGGAAGAGTTTGAAATCAATCAAACTCGGCACCCAAAGCCCAAAACTGTCTATCGGGTGACCGCTTGGGGATTGAAAATAGTCTAGACTAGACCGCCACTATCTGCAGATTCCGTGAATGGAAGAAGGCGTGAAAAGATGGGAACTTTGGCATCCAAATCGCCTAGGATCGATGCTCTCTCTTAGATAGATGAGTCTAGAAGGCTTAAGGATAAAATTGAAACCTTAATTAGAACTCTATGTTCGTTGTAATATATGGAAGCCCTAGCTAACCCTATAAATAGACCCAGAACCAACCTGCACGACCCTTAATTTTGGCTCGCGTGGAACTAAAGTAAAGAGGCCGAATTAGAGGTATGTTCTTTAGAAGAATTTGTTTATAATACTAAGGTCTAACTACCCTCAAAATTTCGTTCTAGGAGATCGAGCGCACGAGGAGTTAGAGGTATCCAAAGTCGCTGGTTCGGTATAAGCAACTCAGGAACCTGTGCGACCGGGCCAGATTGAGGAGCAAGTTAGAAGCCATAAGCGAGGTAATTATATAGGGGTTATTTAGAGTTAATTATTCCTTTTAGTACCCTCTTCTTACCCTCCAAATTTTGTGGTATTAGGTGAAGGGGATCAGAAGTTAGAAGGCCACGAAGTAGCTGGTTCGGTTCAGGACGAGCAGAACTAGGGTCAAGTTCTAGCCCAAAATTAGAAATCTAAAGCCCAGATCAGAGGTAGGTTATCTCATGAATGTGATGGGGACATCGAGGCAAGACCGTCCGTATTTTGTTTGCATTTATGTCCATTCATATTTGTATGTATACCCTTGTGTTATATGGGTACGCAATTGTAGGTCTTAGTGGGTTTATATGTAAAATTCTAGTAGGACCAAGCAAGGGGGCCCTCAGCCCTTTCCCATTGGTCCATGTCACTCATGTGGGGCTGGTCAACCATCCTAGGTGGCCATCTAGAAGGGTTGAATGTCAAAATGCCACATGGGTAGACAAGTGGTTAGATTAGTCCAAGGTAGGTTACCTACCTTCACCTACCAAGTCTCTTGGTCAAGGGGGCGCCCCTCTCCTCTTATTATTTTATTATTTTTGGTGTGTTAATCACACTTAATCCCAGCCATCCATTCCCCATCCCTAGATCCAAGGGTGTAGAATGGGTTTGATACATGGCATATAAAAGGTTGTATTTTCCATTTGTTAGCATTAATGAAGAAAAATTATTGGAAAATTCAAGAGCTTCTTGCGCCCCTCTCCTCTCTCCTACTGTTCTTCATCTCCTCCAACCCCCAATTCTAGAGTGGTTCTATCTTCAATCCCCTCCCCTCTATCTCCGATGATCATCTGTGCCGCCGCCGTCGCCGTTCGTGCCGCCTTCGAGCCGCCGCGGAGCCATTGTCAAGGTTCTATCCTGCTGGACAGAGGTCTCTTCCACGAATTCCTGATCTCCCCCATGTAAATATCTCAAGCTGAAATTTTGAGGGTGTGTTCTTACCTTGAATCCCCACCTCCACCTAAATTTTCACGTCCAAATTCCTTCATTTAGTAATTTTCCATTTTCGTTCATCTTTCACTCCCAGATCTGTCTTGTCTCTGTCTACAGTGATAGCAGTTCTAAGTTTCCCATCTTCGACCACCTTTTTTATTTTTCTAAACTCTCCCAATTTTCTTGGGCGTTCTTTCCACCCACCCCTCCTACCACGAATTTTCCTGAATTTTTATCATCCCTCCCCCTATTTTTCAAAATTCGTTCTCAGAGATAGCTATAGTGTTGTCCACCTATTTCCAGATCAGACTTCTGTCCAGTGCAAAAATCATATCCATTCGTAACCACCTCCAATCAGTCCACAAAAAATATTTCCATTTTCCTGGTTCGATTTCATACAACTTTGATGAAGACCTCAGGAGCTGAATCAGACATCTACCTTGCGGTCAATGGCAGTTCTCAGAGAACAGCCCTACAGATCTGAGAGCTCGAGTACTGTACAACATGAACTCAAAAATTCAATAAAGCTCAGATCCGTGCAGATCCAGGTCCGATGTCTAGGCCTAGATTGAATTACTTCAAGAGAGCTTTCCAACGGCGCCATTTTTGTGTCGATCCGACATCGGGGTTGGTCGCAGCGTCCGTTCTCGCCGGAGCGCGCGCCGGAAAACAGAACCGGCAGATCCGTGGCCGGTTATTCCGACCGGTGCCGAACGGAGCCGCCCGGCCTCCGGTCGCCGTTCCAGCGTGCCGCCAGCCCAGGGAACGCTTCCCCAAGTGTCCCCACCACAGTGGTGCCACCGGGTCCCACACGGCCCCTCCGGACGGCACGTGGGCCCCACAGTCCCAAGTTCGGGTGCTGTCGAAGAGAGGCGAGAAGCCGCCCGTCAACCCGAATTCGGTCCTCCCGGGGCCATTTGTGTAGCCCTTTACCTCCCTGCGTGGAGTGGGCTGTGCTTCATTACTGTAACAAGTGTGTAATATTATTCCGGGAGTACGGGTTTCGGCCGGGTCCGTCGTCCCCACGCCGAGCGCGTGGAGGTATCGTTTTCGCTCCCTTCTCGGCATTTTGCTTACTTCATATATATTTGTTTATGCCGCTGCTAGAGAGCATGTGTACGGATACCTAGCTCACTATATATTGTTAATTACCGCTGCTGCGAGAGAGAGCGAGACTGTCCCGTGACCTGATCCGGGCACAAGAAAGAGCCGACCACCCTAGCTCACTGCCGGTTTCTCAACCGCGCATGTCCGACGCTTCCCTCGTTAGGGACAATCACGAGCTCACCTAGAGTCCGAGGACTGTTGTCGTGTCCGTGGTCTCGTCCCGCATCAGAATGGCTTAAACATTATGTTAGAAATAAAAGTCCTCTGATTTCAGTCATTTTCATGTACTATACATAGAGAGTTTTATGTTTTATTGGGACTATGTATTTAGTGTAATCTCCATGCATAAATCTTAGCCCTAATTAAGTTAAAAGAAAATCTCTTGTTCATTATACACAAACCCATGCATATTCTCGACCTATTCTCATTCTATCATATTTTACATTAGGCTCTCGTTGATTTTCATGCATAACATGCCCTAGGTTAGTGTTTATTTTACTATTTTTCTCTATTTTCTATCAAACAGATAGAAACGGTCTATATGTGACCGCTAGAGATAGCTAAGCGGCCCCGCGATAGACCGCTATGCCTAGTGAAACGGTCATCACGAGACCGTTTGGTTTTCTGAGTTCTGTATTTATGTTAACCCGAAACATATTGCAGAATAGCCTTATTATCATATAGTAAGTCTAGTTGATTAGGTTTTACTCCTGTTCTAAGTATTGTATCATATACTTTGTTACATTTATTTTTCATCTTAGTTGATTTCAGGTTCTTTCTGCACTTGGGACTTATTTTAAACTTATGTTAATTTCATGCCAAAATATTATAATTTTGTAATTAAATGGTTTCTATGTTGAGTATATAGTACATATGGTGTTTTGTCTGTATGTTTCATTGTTTCACTCTTATCTCTTGAGTCATTTTATTAAGTACATGGCATATACTCCGGTATGCAACCATTAGTTACACTTTACACTTATAGGCACACTTTCTTGGACTTATAAACCTCTCCGCCGGATATTCCTTCTGTCGGATTAGGGGATTATGTTTCAAGGCCCCCGTAAGACTCCGCGAACCTGGGATTCCCACTAGGACGCCGAGTTGGTTGTACCATCAAAGCCAATTGTCTAGAAAAGTACTTTACCGGTGTTTTATGTATTCTGGACCTTAGCGGCCCTATGGACGACCGCTAAAGGGCACCAAGAGGCTATTCACTAGACTGCTAAAGCTCCAGAAAGTTTTCCTGCATCGACACTTCTTTTTCATGCATCGACTCTAATTATAAAACGGTCCAGATCCTGACCGCTTTCTTCATGAAATAGTCTAGTAAACGATCGCTTTATCTCTGAACCTGTCTAACCCGAGGTTTGACCTTTGGGGTTGGTTTTCTTGAGTTCTTAGATCATCTTCAGATTATCTGGAGTCTCAACACATGTTTAATAAGTCAATATTAAGATATGAAACTTAATGAATGTACCGTTATGCTACCGAAATGCCACTGGGGTATAATATTCTTTTAATTTTTCTTTGATATCTCATATCAATTTTGGTACGTTCTATACCTTAGTTACTTGGTCATGAAACTTATTATTTGGAATTGAGTTATTGGCCGAAATTATTGTTATATCTCATGGAAATAGTTGGGTTTGTAACTTGAAGATGTAAGATTGGGCACGTATTGTGTCCAAGGGCTCCATGCTAGCCCCCCTCGGTCGATGGTCGGAAACGTGCTATAAACCATGGGGTACGATGATACTGGCGTCGCATTGCACTGGGAGTACTATCTCTTATAAATGAGTGAAATACCACGAGACTCGTTATGGAAATTACATGCTTGTTAATGACTATCTAGTACATAGCCTTTACAAGATTGTGTAAAGTACTTTCTAGATTCTTGCTCGTACATTCTTGTTCATTAAAGGTCAAATTAATCTTGCTTGTTCATGGTCTATACTCGCTTACATCTACTTGCTCAGTTATTTCATGATTATATATTCTTGGTTATCTTGGTTTATATCGCTTGTTTATCGCGTTCTTATTTTTACCTTAAGATATAGAGCTAAAACATTAATCATTTAAATATTGCCTTTATGTTGATGCGAAGATACATATTGGGCAAGTGTGCTCATACCTACTTTCTCAATTTTTTATGAAGTATTGATGGATCAGATTCGGAATATACAAGTAGCGGGTCCGAGAGTGATTGAAGGTCTAATGGATCAAGAGAAGATCTAGTTGTCAAGTGTCTAGTCGAGTCCTATTGTAATTTTCTATTTTCTTGAGTCTATGATGTAAGGATGTTTAAAGTTATGATCTTATATACATTTGGGTCATTATTATGAATAAAGCAGATTTTTGGAAAAAAAAATATACTTGTTTAATTACTTTTATGTGATTGTCTTGCATTCTGATTTCTTACTTGCGAGAGGCTTACCATGCCGGCTGTTCACATTCTGATATTCCTTCCGTTGTATTAAAAGCTCGGGACGTGACAGTTAAAGTGGTATCATAGCATAGGCCTAGAAGTCCTAGGTAAAGATGTCATGTCATAGGTGAAGTCCAAAGATTAAGGACCCATGCCTATGAAACAAGGAAAGGAAATTTCCAACCCATGAGAGAAATTGGGTAGAACCTAGGATGAGCTAGTAATTAGAAATTATCTTTAGGATTAACCCATATATTCCATTAAGATTAACAAATCCATTACTTTTCTCAGGTACTTTACTCTTACAATGGCTCACTGTGTTGATTGGGGTGGAATGCAACAAACTGTTACGGGTCTCACTCAGGCCTTGCAAAATATGGCTCAAGCTAGTGCTAGGGCGGGAGCTGGTGATCTGCACCGTAATTTTTAGAGTTTAAACCCTCCGTGATTTTTGGGTTCTTCTAACCCCGATGAGGCAGAAAACTAGATTGATGAAATGAATCGTATATTCGAGGTCATGCAATGTGCCGACCAAGAGAAGGTTCATCTTGCTACGTTCCAGTTAAACAAAGACGCACGTACTTGGTGGAAGTCTATTTCGGCGCCGCCTGCTGACGCACCACACACATGGGATGGATTTCTTACTCTTTTTCGAGCCAAGTATTTCTCCGAGCATATCAAGGAGAGGAAGGCGGCTGAATTTGCGTCACTACGTCAAGGCATGTTGACGGTGGTAGAATATGAGCTACAATTCTCTCGTCTGACACCTTATGCTCAACATCTTGTGAGCATGGATCTTCTTAAAGCAAATCGCTTTATGGACGGGCTACGGCCCATTTTTATCCAGCAACTTGGCCCATAAAACATTCAGACCTACACAGAGATGGTCTAATGGGCACACTTATGTGAACGGACCTTGGAGAAGGTCAACAAACTCAAGGTCAAAGTGGAGGAGCCGAGCCAAAAGTCTGATCGGCGAGGTAAGAAGCATGAAAAATTCAGCATCACCTATAACTCTCGGGATAGAAAGAAGAGATCTCGGAATGGGGATGGCAAGGATGATTTTCGAAACAAGAAGACTAAAGAAGAAGATAAGCAAGTCATGGCGGCTTGCTCATTTTGTGATAAATTCGATCATGCGGCCGAAGAATGTTGGAAACGATTGGGCGCATGCCTAAGATGTGGAAGTCGGGAGCACCGCATGCCTGACTGTTCCTTGATGAAAGAATAATCATTCACAAGGAGCAATGGTGGACGAAAGCGGCAAGCTAGATTGAATGCCATATTGGAGGATGAACCCACCAATGAAGGGGAGCTTATTGATGGTACAATTGATATTCATTCCCATCCTGCTTTTGTGTTATTTGATACAGGTGCTACTCATTCCTTTATTGCTAGTTCCTTTGCAAAAACATTACCTATTTCACCTGTTCCCTTACCATCGGATTTAACCATAGTCACTCCTTTAGGGTCGGGAGCGGAATTGAAAACCTATTTTCCCCAATAGTGAAGTCACTGTAGAAGGGCATAATCTTCCTACTAATCTCGTATGCCTTGATATGGAAGGCTACGATGCCATATTAGGAGTTGATTGGCTTGTAGACCATGGCGCCTATATAAATTGTCGTAGTAGGATAATTTCTTTTCGAAAATCAGATCTCCCACGATTTTTTTTTCTTGGCATCAAATACCGGAAGTATCCCTCTCTTATTTCTTCTCTTCACGCTTGCAAACTCATTTCGCAAGGATGTGAAGCTTTTCTTACCTCCGTAATAGATACCGAGTCCAAGGAAATTCAGATAGAAGAATCCCCATAGTTAAGGAATTTTCTGATATTTTCCCTTCCGAGTTACCTGGCTTACCGCCTGAAAGGGAGGTTAACTTCACCATTTAACTCACACCTGGAGCAGCACTAGTGTCAATAGCTCCTTACATGATGTCCCCCATAGAACTGAAGGAACTAAAGAAGCAACTTCAGGAACTGCTAGAAAAAGGCTTTATTCGACCTAGCACATCCCCTTGGGGTGCGCCAGTCTTATTTGTCAAGAAGAAGGATGGTTCCCTCAGATTATGCATTGACTATCGGCAGTTGAATCAACTCACCATCAAGAACAAATACCCACTGCCGCTTATTGATGAGCTGTTTGACCAACTTTCTGGCGCGGAGTACTTCTCCAAGATGTATCTCAGGTCAGGCTATCATCAACTGAGGGTCAAGGATGAAGACATTCACAAGACTACTTTTCGAAGCCGATACGGACATTATGAATTTGTGGTTATGCCGTTCGGTTTAACTAATGCACATGTCGCATTCATGCAATTAATGAATAATGTGTTCCGGCCTTATCTTGACTAATTTGTAGTCGTATTCATTGATGATATTCTCATCTATTCAAAGACAAAGGAGGGACACGAGGAATATCTAAGGGTTGCCTTGCAAACCTTGCGAGAACACCAACTTTATGTTAAGTTAAACAAATGTGAATTTTGGCTTAAGGAAGTCTTTTTCCTTGGCCATATTATTTCTAAAGAAGGCATTACAGTAGATCCTTCTAAAGTTGAGGCGGTTAAGAACTGGAGCCGACCGAACACCGTATCTAAAGTTCGAAGTTTCATTGGCCTGGCTGGTTATTATAGGCGATTTATCAAGGATTTCTCCAAAATCGTCGCTCCTTTAACAAGACTCACCAGGAAGGAGAATCCTTTCGAGTGGACAAAGGAATGTGAAGAAAATTTCTTAGCCCTTAAAGAGCATCTCACCACCGCACCTATACTGGCATTGCCCGTAGAAGGTGGCAGTTTTAAAGTTTATACAGATGCATTCGGCATTGGCCAAGGGTGTATACTCATGCAAAATGGCAAGGTGATTTGCTATGCTTCAAGACAGTTAAAGCGGCATAAGGAAAATTACCATGTTCATGATCTAGAGCTTGCTGCTGTTATATTTGCCTTGAAGATTTGGTGTCACTACCTTTATGGAGAGAAATTCACGGTCTATTCAGACCATAAGAGCCTGAAATATCTATTCTCTCATAAAGAGCTAAATATGAGGCAAAGGCGATGGTTGGAGTACCTTAAGGACTTTGATTTTGCTATACAATATCATCCTGGCAAGGCGAATGCTGTTGCCGATGCGCTCAACAGGAAATCGATGGGAAAGCTATCAAGTCTCATGAAAGGTATGACCAATCTTATTTCTAAATTTGCTCAGTTGAATTTAGATATTAATATGAAGAAGAAAGAGGATTGCTTTATAGCCAATATCCGGAGACAACCCACATTAATAGAAGATCTAGTCAAACTCCAAGATAATGACCCTGTGTTATTAGAGATCAAAGCCAATATGGAGCAACGACCGGATTTCTCTATTGCAAATGATGGTAGATTGTTATTCAAGGGATGAGTTTGTATACCGGATCATGTCGATACTAAGAAATTGATCCTAGAAGATGCTCATAAATCTAAGTACGCCATTCACCCTGGTGCTACCAAGATGTATCAAGACCTCAAAAGGAATTATTAGTGACCCAATATGAAAAGGGAAGTGGTGGACTATGTCTCACGTTTGTAGACACGCCATTCCTGACGTCTCCCGAGAAAGTCTCATATTACTGTACGACGCCCCGCGACGGCTTACGCATTTTGAATATCTTAAGTGCTTCCTTTTCTTGGGTCTTCTTCTACCTTTTTCGGCATCCGGAATCATCTCGTCACGGCATTCGGACGGCATCAACACTAGTCGGACGTATCAGAGGTTCCGAAACCAGGAAGGGTGTCTGCCGGGCGGCCGCCAACGCCTGAACTGAGGACCCGGGTGGGTCTTTATGGGGGCGTCCAGGCCCCTGGACGCCCCCATTCTTTTAATTTTTTTTTCAAAGCCTAAAACCAAATAAAAAATAATATATTAATGGAGGCGTCCAGGCCCCTGGACTCCATAAAAACAAATATAAAAAATATAAAATGCCAGTGGCATAAAAGACAAAACATAAATAATAATAATATATTTTCTTGGAGGCGTCCAGGACCCTCGACGCCTCCATCAACTCACTCACGGGGCGCCGCCCACCGAACGACGGTTTGTCGTGTGTGAAAGAATCCAAATTGTAGAGACGTCCAGCTCCCTGGACACGCCCATTTCCAAATCACGGGTCGCCGCTCCAAAAACCACGCGTTGTGCCAAACCGCGTGCGGCTTTCGGCGGAGTTCGGTGGGACTTATGGAGGCGTCCGGGACCCTGGACGCCTCCATGAAAATATTCGGAAAAAATGAATAAAAATAGAATAAAATATCTTTTTTGCCCTGATGGAGGTGTCCGGGGTCCTGGACGCCTCCACCCTCCGGAGCCCTATAAATAGAGGCCCACCCCCTCAGTTCTAGAGGAGCTTCTAAGAGATCCGATAGGCTGCCGGAGCCCAGAGACTATCGGAGTCATTTCTAACCCGTGGGGTCTTTTGTAGGTGGAGGTTCCGCCAGCTTCTCGGGTGCCCACGCTCGCGAGAGGAAGGTCGTCATCATTCACCGCGCTTCCACGTCGTCCCTGCGCTGCCGGAGCTCCGCCGGATTTCACCATCGGCACATCCAATAAGCCAATCCTTTCCTTTTCTTCGTAGTTCTTTTGCATTCATCATCTCGCATCATCTATCCCCCTTCATAAGGGCGCCTCTTCTTACATACTTGCATCCATCATCTCATTTTCCTCCTACTCGAGTCCAAGAGGGGTTTAAAAGACAACACCAACCAGGTGTGTGTCTTGCCATCATTTCGTTATTTTTATCGCAAGGATTTGAATACTACACCTTCATCTTTCTAATCCACTCGTTACTTGTTTGTCGTTGTTTTGCAAGGGTACCCAAGGAAAGCCCTCTTCGTCGGCCGGCCGAAGGGGGAGGAAGAAGCAACCCGCCATCTCCCGCTCTTGAGGTAGGCGCGATCACTTTCTTTATTTTGGGGTCTTTTGACCCCTGGCGATCACATCTTGTTTTCGAGACCGCGGCGAGTCACTTCCCCAATGGCCGTTTAAATCCCCGTTCTTACATTCTCTTTATATTCTGTTATATTCTGCTCATATTCTCGAGGCCGCGGCGAGTCACTTCCCCAATGGCCATTTAAATTCCCGTTCTTATATATTATATTCTTATCTATTCATATTCTCGAGGCCGCGGTGAGTCACTTCCCCAATGGCCGTTTCAATTCCCGTTCTTATATATTATATTCTTATCTATTCATATTCTCGAGGCCGCGGCGAGTCACTTCTCCAATGGCCGTTTAAATTCACGCTCTTTATATTCTCCTTATATTCTGTTATATTCTTATCTGCTCATATTCTCGAGGCCGCGGCGAGTCACTTCCCCAATGGCCGTTTCAATTCTTGCTATTTAAATTCTGTACCATTCCCGTCCCCCCGAGGCCGCGGCGAGTCACTTCCCGCTATGGCCGTTTAACCCCCATATCTTGCTATATTACATTTGTCCCGCTCGTCTCGCCGGAGCAATCTCCCGTGGTGGCCCCTTCTCTCTTCTCTTATTTCTGTGTTGTAGCAAAAAAAGAGGAGCCCGCGCGCTCCGCATCTTCTTCGCTCCCCGAACCGCGTGACATCGCTCACAGATTGGCGATCACGGTGGGACCTCTACTGCTTCCTTTTGGCTACCCTTGCAAGTTCGGCACCGTTCGTGCCTCTCCACCTTGGCGCCCTCGCGCGCCCCCGTTGTGCTCACGGCAGCACTGTCAGTTGTGATTGGTTGGGTGTTCATTATATGTTTGTTATTTCTATTATTTTCTTACGCTATATATCTGTCAGCATTCCATTACATACATCCATCCCTCTTTTATATCCTTTTTTATTTTTTCTAAGGATCACCCTTTCCCGGTGAAGGAAGGACTCTCCGTTTGAGAATTCCTCTCAACAGACTAGAATCTCCTCCACTGGGACCTCCGTAAGTCCCCGACATCGAAGAATCTCCTCTTCGTTCACTGGGCTGGTTGTACCATTGAAGTTCCCCGGAGTTAGTCATCCCATTCGTGGTGAGACGAGAGACCCTAGCTGACACGGCGGTGAAACAAAAATAAACTAGGGTCCCTATTTTGTGTGAACTTCGGATCTCGCTAAAAACAAAAAAAATCATCAAAATCAAAACACAAAAAAGGCGTAAAGGCATCCACTTGTTTCTACTACTTGCTTGCTAGTGTATGTTTTTGCGTTCTGGAAAAACTGTGAGCATGGCTCACGAGTCTTTTGAGGAGAACCACCCTAGTCGTGGTTTGTCAGTCGACCCGCGAGTCTATGCTATGGACACGGGTCCTTCTCATGAGCCCTCGCATGAGGTGCAGGTTATTGCCGGGGACACGTCCCCGCCACAGGATATCTCTTCCTTACTGGGCATCCTCGCCAACACGGAGCTTACCTCTGAACAGCTCCGGGCCTTCCAGGCCATTCTGAAGGGGAAATCTATTTCCCCCACGCCCCAGGAATCAACTCCGGCCATCGCACCTCTCCAAGAGTCCGTGCAGGCCATTCCATCTCCTTCATTGGCGCAAGCCATCCAGTCTCCCTCGCTTCAAGGACAAGCGAGTCAACAACCACCCTCATTCCAGTTCCCGTCACAATCTCAAACTCCCGTTGTTCCCCACATACCGCTTCAGCCGGGGCCAACTATCGGCGGTCCGACAGCTCCCTCTCATTCGGGGTTCCCCCCTCAAGTCTCCGGGAGACAGTTTCTCCCCCAGTGGCAAGTGCCACCTTCACCTCCAGAGGAGCTCGCCCAATCGTTCCTCAATAGGTTTAATCGCATGGACGAGCAGTTTCAAAATCTGAGAAGAATGGTGGACGTGAAAGCCACCCCGGAGGTTGCTTTGCCAATCCTTCCCGTCATTCATCATCCTCCCTCCGAAATGCCCACGTACCGCAGATACAATGGTACCGGTAACCCCTTCATTCACCTCAAGGATTTCATGTATGAGACCTCCTATTGGCAAAATAATCAGAGGTCCCTGGCATACCTCTTTCGGAGATCATTAGATGGTCCCACGCTTGAGTGGTTTTATTCCTTGGAGCCCCGCGAGGCCGAGAATTTTGAAATAGTCCAGAGAAGGTTCTTGCAGAAATATAGGGATAGGGTTGGTCCCTCACTCTCCATTACTGACCTAGTGGCCGAAAAGATGAAGCCCGACGAAGATTTTGTCCGCGATGCTGATAGATGGAGGTCTCTGGTGGAAAGAATAAGGGATACCCTCTCCGAGCCCGAACAAGTGAAGATGATTGTGTCTAATGTAACCCCACAGTTCAGACATGTCCTGGCCATGAATAAACTTACTACAATGGAGGAACTCTATGAAAGGGCCCGGTACATCCAAACCCAGTTAAAAGACTCCCCCATTATGAACATGTTTGAGTCACCGAAGCCCAAAGTGGTCAGAAGGACAGGCGCTGGTGTCCCGGGCGGAGCCACAGAAGGGGTCGTGACAAATGAGCAAGTGGGTGCGGTCAACAATGACAACTATGTAGTCAACCCAAGGCCTCCACAAACGCCCTGACTTCCCCTCCAACCAGGTCCTTTCCCTCTTCGTCCTCCACCCCAAAATAATCCACCCCAGGATAATATGCCTCCATTACGTCAACCCCAGCAACAACAACCACAACCTCAGCAACAACAACCACCGCTTCAGTACAACCAAGTTCCACCCCCGGGGAACTATGGTCCCCAACAGCAACAAAGGAGGCCGGTCAGTCCCAAGAGAGCCTACTATCCACCATTGCCAGAAACCTTAGCAGACATTTTTAATGCCCTCATGGCATCAAACCAACTCGCCCTACCCAGAGAAAGGCCCGTGTGGCCCCCGAATGTTGATACCTCCAAATACTGCGTCTACCACAGGCAGCCAGGACACACAGTAGATTACTGCTTCCATTTCAAAGATTACATCCACGATATGAATGATGAACATCAAATAGATTGGGATGAAATGAGACGATACGTCGCCGCTCTCAAGGCTAGGAGACCTCCTCATAGGCCACAGCAGCAGTTACAACAGCAGCAGCAGCAGCAGCAACAACAACAACAGCCTCAGCAGGCCCCACAACAACAGCCCAACATGGGCATAATCCAGAATCCATTACCGGAGCACCAACAGCCCAATCATCAGATTAACCCCATCTCCTCCTTCCCGGAAGTCGGGAGAGAGCAGGTGTGGCACCCGGAAAGTACCTCTATTCTTTCTTCCTCCAACCCTATCGTCATGCAACCCCCTCACCTTGCCCGGGTAGCACCTCTCTCTCATCAACCCGCGTCAGTATCACCTTCTCCATTTCCACTACCATTACGCCCTCTCATCCGTACCCCGATCCCTTATCAACCGATACTCTCCACTACGCCTTCACACCCTCTCATCTTCTCCCACTCCCCCACTTTACCATCCACCTCTACCACATTTACCCCTACGCCTTCTAAACCCCTTATCATCCGTCAACTATACATAACCCCGTCTTTCTCCACCATATCACCACTAATGCCTTCAAAACCACTCATTACCCATCACCCACCTCAAAATCATTGCCCGCTTCAAGCCCTACCCACTTCTACTTCGTCTCCACCTCCACCTTCCAGACCCCTTATCCTTCATAATCCGCGCGATATCCCCTCTACCTCCATCATGCCTCCACCTAACAAACCCCTCATCAGAATCCCTGCTCCCGTCATCACCTCTGCTTCATCAACCATTCCTCCACCACTACCCCTCAAATCCCTGTTAAAACCCACTGCTACCCCCACAGAGGTACAAAAGCCGCAGGCAATGGTGCTCCGGAGTGGAAGGATTTTCCACAGGGTTTTCCCCCACAACAGTCAGAATCCTGAGTAGTCTTAGCCAGAGAAGGATGATGGAGAACAACCAGAAAGAGCTATCCCTGGAACACAGTATGATCTATTGAAACACTTGGACAAGATGCCTGCTCGGATCTCCATCCTGGAGCTACTTCAAAGATCCACATCCCACCAGGAAGCCTTAATGGAATATCTTCAAAAAGTCATGGTTAATGAAGACCTCCCCGTGGAGAAGATTTCGACCGTCCTTACCCCAACAGACACACAACCGGCCATCATGTTCCACAACTACGAGCTCGCTCCCAAGGAAGCTCGGAAATATGCATTGTGCATTTCCATAAAAATTAATGGGGTATCCATAAACCCGTGTCTTGTGGACACAGGTGCGTCCATAAATGTGATCTCCATGGACACCCTTCAGTTGTGTGGGGTCAACGAGGAACAAATAAGACCTTCCTCGATCACGGTCACGGCTTATGACAATAGCAAAAGGCCACCGCAGGGGATGATTATTCTAAAGGTAGAACTAGGCCCCATGTCAATTCCCACGGAATTTCATGTCCTCGACATGGACCCCACATTCAAGGCTATACTGGGTCGCCCTTACATCGAAGCCATGGACGCTGTGCCTTCCACCAACCATCAGTGCCTGAAGTTTCCTTACAATGAGAGGATTATTAAAGTGGTCAGTACACTGGTCCTTCACATAGTGGATGCTATCAACACCTCTCTGCCCTCTGTTTGGCCATCTCATCGGCCCATATTGTCACTACTGGACGTACGTGATTCATCTCACGTTCCACTAGCACCAAAGGAGCCGGTCAGGACAACCGCAACATCATATCTCCCTTTTCACTCCAATGGTTGGGAGATTATGAGGAACATCGGCTACCAACAGGGTAAAGGTCTGGGCGCACAGTTACAGGGTAGGCTCAAACCGCCAAAGGAAATTAGGCCGAACCGCAGGTTTGGCCTAGGCTTCAAAGGACCGTTCAAGGCGGATTGGAAGCCCCTCACATGGACTCTATCAAACCACTTCAACAGAGGGCCCGTTGTTTAGATGGGAGATTACCCACGAGAAGCATATGGGGGATCACATGCTGTATATTTGGCTGAAAAATGTCCGAGGATCACCAAAAGAGGCAAGATCAAAGATCCGGAATGCAAGTGGAACAAATGGTTCGACATACGGGACATTTCTGTTGCACTGGAAAGGATGTTCTCGTCTCCGCAGCTGGAAGGACCACCATTGATCTCCGGAATACCAGAGAATATTACCACTCTTGCTAAGATTCCAAACTATCCTCGTCCTTGCCAGAAGGACCCTGTCATCGACGGATCTTCATCCGTCCTCAACATTGCCGTCGACGGCTCATTAGCCGCCATCTTCTCCATCCACTCGTCTCAGCCTTTGCTGATATCATCTTCCTGGGCCAGACAATTGTCTGATGATCTTCCCAGATCCCCTTCTCTGTTTACATACCTACGCGGGCTTCTCAACCCGCGCCAGGTCTTCAACCATGATCTGCTCTATGAGCCTCACAATTCTCTAGCCATAACCACTTTTCTCTCTCCTCTAATTTCTTTTCACTGCTTTGTCATTAAAAATGAAAATGAAAAAAAAACGTCAATTTTCAAACTCCCCAACAACACATCTTCGTTGAGGAAACCTCCTACATCTCCCACGGGTGCGTACCGCCCTGCAGACCACCCGTCCAAGGTCCGATGAGCGACCTTTTCTACCCCTCCTCTGAGGGGTCTTCTCCTGTACATTCTACACCATCCCCTTCGTCTTCCTCTTCTCCTGTAAATATTGTCAGTCAATCTAGGAATGATAGGCCAAGGGTAGTACCTAGGAAGAAATCCAAGGGTAGGCAGATCCCTCGTCGATTCCTCCTGGATTTAGCTGTCAGGTGTCAGGCCCTCCTTGCCATCCCCCAATTGTTAGAAAATCCCATCCGGCTACCGGAAATAGAATGTGAGGGCGACGGTGTATTTGATGAAGGGTATGGAGTCTACGAGATCACGGATGAAGAATACCCTACCGAAGATGAGGGTGAGGAATATGAGGACGCGGCTGGCGCATATGCTAGTGGAATGAGGAGATTCGACGAGCCGTCAACCGCCGTAGAAGAATCCACCAAAGAAGTCAACTTGGGAACTGAGGAAGACCCTAGGATCATCCTCATAAGTGACAACCTACCACCCTCTAAAGAAGAGGCATTAATTGAGATTCTCAAGGAATATAAGGACACGTTTGCATGGAGCTACGAGGATATGCCGGGTCTAGATTCAACCTTGGTCGAACACCGTTTAACCCTAAAACCAGGGTCCGTCTCGATAAAACAAAGGTTAAGGCGTTTCCACCCTCAAATGGCTTTGAAAATGAAAGAAGAGGTCAATAAGCTCCACAAAGCCAGGTTCATTAGAGTCATCCTTTATCCTCAATGGGTGGCGAACATTGTCCCGGTCATGAAGAAAGATGCAAAAGTCAGGATTTGCATCGACTTCCGGGACCTTAACCGCACGTGTCCAAAAGATGATTTTCCCTTACCTCACATTGATGTGTTGATTGATAACACGGCAGGCTACGAAACCCTCTCATTCATGGATGGATTTTCAGGATACAATCAAATTCGTTTGGCGGAAGAGGATCAGGAAAAGACGTCATTCACTACCCCTTGGGGAACATATTGTTACGTGGTCATGCCGTTCGGATTAAAGAATGCTGAGCTACTTACCAAAGAGCGATGATGGCCATATTTCATGACATGATGCACATATATCTGGAAGTGTATGTGGATGACTTATTGGTGAAATCAAGGACCAGGATGGAACATCCAGAAGTTTTGGCTAAGGTCTTGCAAAGGTCAAGGGAGTTCCAATTGAAAATGAACCCGAAAAAGTGTGTGTTTGGTGTGTCATCGGGTAAATTGCTGGGTTTCATTGTGAGTAAAAGAGGGATCGAGATAGATCCCGACAAAGCCAAGGCTATCAGGGATATGCCGCCTCCCAAGAATTTGAGGGAAGTCCGAGGTTTAATCGGGAGGTTACAGTTTATTCGTCGGTTTGTGTCCCAACATTCACAAAGGTGTAGACCTCTCTACGAGTTGACCAAGCTAGGAGTAGAATTCCACTGGAATTCTAAATGTCAGAAAGCTTTTGAAGGGTTGAAGGAATATCTGGCTAGTCCACCCGTTCTCATTCCACCTAAACCAGAAAAACCTCTGATTCTTTACGTCTCAGTTTTGGATGACTCCGTGGGAGCCGTCCTCGCACAAGCTGATGAAGAAGGCAAGGAACGGGCAACCTATTACTTGTCCAAACTTCTCAATCCCTGTGAGCAGAAGTACACCATCATGGAGAAAACATGTGCTGCCCTCGTTTGGGTAGTGCAGAAATTGAAGCACTACTTCTTGGCTCATGAGGTCCACTTGATTGCTCGAATGAATCCTATCAAATTTCTTCTGGAGAAATCCGTCCTTACGGATAGGCTAGCACGCTGGCAAAGTTTTCTCTCTCAGTTTGACATCACCTACATCCAGCAAAAGGTGATTAAAGGCTATGCCATAGCTGAGCATCTCGCTCACCATCCTCTTCCCAAGTTCAATCCCGTCCAATCAGAGTTTCCAGATGATGAACTAATGTCCGTCAACCAATCAGATGAGCCAATGTGGACGCTATATTTTGATGGAGCTCTGAATTCTCAAGGGAGAGGAATCGGCGTCGCCCTCCTGTCGCCTGAAGGCCTCACATTCCCATTGGCATACCAGCTCAAATTTCCAGTTACCAACAATATAGCCGAATATGAAGCTCTTCTAGCTGGCCTAGAACTCGCTCATTCTTTTCGTATCACTGAGTTGCGAGTCGTAGGTGATAGTCAACTCATCCTTCGCCAGGTGCTCACTAAATATCACACTCGCGATCCCAAACTCAAGCCATACCAAGAACTCACTGCTGCCTTTGCCAAACTGTTCACCAAACTGATCTTTGTTCATGTCCCTCGTCATCAAAATATTCTCGCTGATGCCCTCGCCTCGTTGGCATCATCCATAAGGTTCCCTCTAGGAAGATGGTTTGAGTCCATTTCCATCTACAAACTTCACGCACCTGCAATCGATGATGCTTCCTACGTAAATATCAAAGACAGGATAGCAAGGAAGATCCTGCAGGAAGATATCCTTGAGAAGAGGGAAATCATGTTGGCAGAGGCCGAAGAAGAACTGGCTGATGAAGAGAAACCATGGTTCTATGAAATCGTCAAATACTGCCAAGATCAGTCTTATCCTGAAGGGGCCACCACAGAGGACAAGAAAGCCATAAGAAGGGTGGCTCAGAAATATACTTTGGTTGGAGGTCTACTCTATAGGAGAAGCCTTACTGGTATTCTGTTAAGATGTCTTGGTGACGATGAGGTTTGGAAATGTGTAGAGGAGATGCACTCGGGTGTGTGCGGTGGCCACGTGAATAGTCAGATGCTCGCCAAGACGATCATTCGGCAAGGCTTTTACTAGCCCACTATGGAAGAGGATTGTGTTGTCTATGTCCGTAGGTGTGTCAAGTGTCAACTTCACGTCGATAAAATCCATTCATCATCTTCCTCACTTCATCCAATATCCTCCCCGTGGCCTTTCTCCATGTGGGCATTCGACATCATTAGTCCCCTAGGTGATCCCAATTCCCTCACCAAGCAGAAATCTTTCATCCTTACTGCGACGAAATACTTCACCAAATGGGCCGAAGCTTACGCGGAAATCAAGACGTCAACAATCTGCAAGTTTATCATGAAGAACATCCTCGCCAGATTCGGCGTCCCAAGCACAATCGTCACCGACAATGGGCCACAGTTCATTTCTCAGGACCTACAGGACCTCTGCAAAAGGTACGCAATTGCATTGCATCATTCATCGCCGTAATGGCCAAGCGGAGGCCACCAATAAAACATTGCTCAAAATCATCAAAAAAACCTGCGAGTCTAGTAAGTTTTCAGACTAGCCAGAAAAACTTATCAAAGCCCTATGGGCCTATCGCACTTCAATCCGTACCCCCACCGAGCAGACTCCATTTGCCCTTACTTATTGGAAGCAGTAGTCCCGTACGAGACTCTGATCCCTTCTCTCAGGGTACAATTGGACGAGGAATTTCCCCTCGACGATCGTCGTAATTCACTCCTCGCCCAGTTGGAACTCTTGGATGAGAAGCGGCTGGCCGCTGCCGAACACGCGCGTGTGTATCAAAATAGACTCGCTCGTTTTTACCAAAAGAAAGTCGTTGAGAGAAAATTCAAAGTCGGTGAGATGGTCGTAAAAAGAATTTTTGTCAAACCTAGAGGGCCGCGTTCTAAGCTCCAACCCAATTGGGAAGGACCATTTGTAATTCAAGCCGTGTACCCTGGCAACGCCTACAAGCTAGTCAACGCCGAAGGGACCGAGTTATCCCACCCTTGGAATGGGCTTTATCTTAAGAAATACTACCCTTAGCATAAAGCAAACAAAAAAAATGATGAAAAGATTAAAAACATCAAAAACAAAGAAATATCGAAAACCACTAAAAATATGGAAAATTTAAAATGCCGATGCCTGGCAGTCACCATGTAGTTAAGTCCCTGCATCTAACCTTCATGTTAGGATAGGGCCCATTAAGGCTTGGTAGGCACTGGGTCTTGGTTTGCCAGAACCGTGGAGATCCCTGTCCGGCCACGTCGGCCTATGCTCGCTCGGAGGAAGCCAACATGTGCTCACCTATGTATTTTATTCAAAAAAGTCGGTAGCATCACCTACGGTGGGGCCCCACCCAGAAGATCTCCGGAAGCTGTAATCTTTATTCTTTTTTCTTCGACCAAATGAGACAGTCGGCGCCCTTAAAACGCTGAGCATAAGAAACCGAAACTCAAAACCCAAAGGCAAGAGTAGGATCCATTTCCTCGAGCATCGATCAGAGCACAAGAAGAGGGCAGTGTCCCCGCAGGCATACGAAAAGGGAGCCCACAAACGTCAAACGACTATATCTCCCTCACAAAAAGAAATACAAAATCAAAATCAAGAGAAAAGCATGGGCGTGACCGTGCCTGATGCGATAAATGGAACCCCTCAAAGCAAAAGTATGAATCCACAAAAGGGGCTGTGGAATGTAAATGCTCGAGATTTGGTCCGAAGTTGTCCGAAAGGAAAGAGTTAATGGGCCCTTATTCACTCGCCGGGTTAACGGCTTTGCCGGTCCTCTCAGGAGGTTTATCCCCTACACTCTTCCTTCTCCCTCTGAAGATGAAGGTTCGATGGAGTTTCTGAAGGGTGAAAACTGCCTAGGGTCTGCGACCTTATTTTAATATACACATTTGGTTGCCTACTTTGAAAAGTAAAAGCTATCGCTGCGAAGGAGACTCCGTGTTTCTGGCTGGTCAAGACCCCTGTTTACCACCTTGATGCCTTCTTGTTTAACCTCGTGTCACGCCCCGAACAAGGCGGAAATATCGGGACGTACAGTTAGGGCCACGCTAGCAAGAGAGGGAACAATATCTAAAATGATACACAAGTGCTACAAGATGGAATACTAAATGATCATTAACAAATCACAACTGATACAATAACCTCAAGTTTAACTTAATACAACTGGAAATAATCAACCACTAAAACTCAATAACAAGACTGAGACTTAATACTCTCCAAAACACAACTAGAAGAAAGATAACACACTACTAACACACTAGAACTGATACACTCAAGACATCACTCCTGCCCTTCCCCATAGGTAAGCGCGTCACCTGAAAAGCCTGGAAAGGGGGAAAACACAACTATGAGCTGACGCTCAGTAGGAAATAACAGACGGGTATAAGTAATTAACAGTTTAATTACATTTTAAAATGTCATGTTACAAATGATAGAACAATAAAAAGATAACGATAATATCACGAAACGGAATTTAAAGATCTTGCAAGGTCAAGAAATATAATGAATAGAATGGTAAGACAAGAATTTACTACAGGAGATAACGATAAGAAGTTGGCCATATCAAGTCAATTCTAGTCATGTCAAGCACGCATGTATTTTCATTTCCACGTCCAAGTAATCAACAAGTAGAGTAACCACAAGTAGAGTATAGAACAGTAAAGAGTGGAAAGTGAAACGTAGTAGCGAGTAATATAGAGAGTAGTGGAGAGAGTAGTGAGTAGTGGACAGTCCTAGATTTAACACATGTCAAGTATTGGTGCCAAATGCCACACCTAGTCATTCACCTCCCCGGAGGTACACGTAGTGTTCGGGCGCTCTTCCCAGGACCAGACCGAGCCCTTATTTGTTTGTCAGACATTGATTTCTTTTGGATCAAAGATCCCACGAATCTAGACTTCCACAGTTTATGGCCAGAATTCCAAGGTTTAAGCTAAGTAGCAATAACAACATCAAGTAGGAAAGAGATTCATTTCCAGAATTTCAAGGTAAGTATAACCATCATGGAGATTGAAATCAAGTCACAACAAGAGTTAATCATGCTGCTTTACTGTAGTACAGCAGCTATCAATCAAGCTAAACAACATATTAATCCTAATCACCAAGTTAAGATATCATGCTTAACCATTATCATTTGTATTAGCCAAAGTGCCAACAAGCTAGAACAAGTTATCAAGGTAAAGAACAAGCTCTCACAGGAGTGAAAAAGAATACATTAACAGAGATTTAGTTACACCATTAATCATTAATTAAATGAGTTTCTATTTAATCTTGTATGCATTGAAATGAAGATGGTAAACGTGCGTTTTTATGCTAAGTTTGCATCTAGGAACCAATCCAAATTTGAAATCAAAAGGGGTACATGAATAGATCAAAAGTTCTTCAAACATATAATTTCAATGGGTCTAAGTTAAATGGGTTGATTCCCCATTGATTCGGATCCATTTTCGGTTCGAAAAACGAAGAAAACGGGTTTTCTGGTGTACGGGTCGACCCTTGGGGTCGACCCCTGCAAAACGGGGTTCTGGAACTGCATGGGTCGACCCCTGGGGTCGACCCTCGCGTCTGGGCCGAATGGGTCGACCCCAGGGGTCGACCCTCGGGCTGCCTGGATTGCCAGGTGCATGGGTCGACCCCTGGGGTCGACCCCTGCAAGAACAGCAACGGCTGTTGCTTCCGGAAAACGTGAAATCTCACCCAAATGGGGTCCAAATGAGTTGAAATTAAAACCATATGATCTAGGAATGTTAATGGACATTCTAGGGTCATAAAACTACAATTTGGAAACACTAATTTCATCAGAAATCAGAAGAATCACAACCTATTCTATGAAGAACACAAGTAGACCTAGTTCAGGACATACCGCCACTAAATTGACAAATACTCTCGATATTCAAAACCAAATTTAGGGATTTTGGTGTCAAAAGAAAGCTAACTCGATCATGAACCCAACCATATACTATATGCTACATTAAGATCAAGTTATATGACTCAAAATGAGCCCGTAATCAAGCTCTGGCTTAAGGAATTCTATATGAAACATGTTCTAGATATATTTTTACAAAACTTCGAAATTCATGATGCATGCTCAATGGAATTTGGGGCTTTCTAAGTTAAATGAAAGATAATAACATGCTGATTACTTCATGTGAACTAATTAAAGTTTAGTTGTTTGATCCTACCTCAAATCGGAGAGAGAAAACTCAAAACCCTAGGATGAAGAACACTTGGACAGCACCTCACAAAAAGCTCGATTTCTCCACGGATACCTAATGAAAATTGGGGCTTTTGCCACCAATGGATAGAGCTCGATGAGAGGAACAATTTGCTATACTCATGATCAAGATTTGGTTGAGAATTCCTACCTCAATCGATGGATCAAAGAATGATGAAGAGAAGCCAATGGCCTACTGACCGACCTCCACAAATCGAACTAGATCTCCTCAGATCCGAAATTTCAGCGAACCCCACAGCATCCAAATGAAAGAATACTCGTAGGGCTTCATTTTGATAGCTCATAGAGCTTCTGGAGCCTTCGGAATTGGGAGTATTCGCTGCTGCAAGCCGCGTGTTTAGAAACGGCGCCGAAATCCTAGACTTGACCAAACTATGTCGGCAACACGTTTTGGGGCTAAGTTTACCTCAAATTGATTGAGGGTAAAAGTTCCTTACATTGTGGCCTTCTATTTGCCCCTGATTTCAGATCATTTGGTTGAGTAATCAGGTCGAATTTCGCGTTTTAATCTAAGGGTTAGGTATGAGTCAAAAGTGTGCACATTTGGGTTTGAATTCTAAATAGATCTTACCACGGATTTACCATGGCTTAAAGCCAGAAGGAAAAGTTGTTATCTACATCAATATTAATCTATTTACTATTTTTACAGATTTTTCTGAGGTAGTCGAATTATTACTTATACTATTCCGTAATTAATTAAATATTAAGTTCGGAAGACTAAGTTCACTAATTCCGGCGTAATAAATGATTTTCTTAGGCTTAAATGTAGAAGACAAAGTTGTTAAACAAAATTAATTCTACAAGATGTGATTTTTGGGGATTTTTATAAAATAGTTGAAAATGACTTATTCTATTAATTAATTAATTAATCTAATTAATTTGGATAATTCTCATTAATTCGAATAACTTCAAATAAATTCTAAATAATTGCAAATAACTTTCTAAATAAATTTCTAAAGAATTTGGGGTCTTACACCCTCCCCTACTTAAAGGAATTTGGTCCTCCAAATTCATTGCACTAAAACTGAGAGTAGAAGAAGATCGCTCACCTAGAATAGATCGGGATACCGCTTTCGCATAGTCTCTTCAGATTCCCATGTAGCTTCTTCGGTCCCACGCCGACTCCACTGAATCCTGACCATCGGTATCGAACGATTCCGGAGTTGTTGTTACTTCCGGTCCAGAATCTTGACAGGTCTTTCCTCATAGGTCAAATCCTCTTTCAGTTCAAAATCCACTTGCTGAATGATATGAGTGGGATCGTACACATATTTCCGTAACATAGACACATGGAAAACATTGTGTACGCCAGACAAATGCGGTGGTAAAGCCAGTCTGTATGCCACCTCTCCCACTCTATCTAGAATCTCGAATGGACCAATGTACCTCGGACTCAGCTTGCCATGAATGCCAAATCTTCGGATCCCTCTCGTCGGAGAGACCTTTAAGAACACATGCTCGCCAACCTGAAATTCCAATGCCCTTCTCCTGTTGTCGGCATAACTCTTCTGTCTCGACTGGGCTACTTGTAACCGGTCTCGGATAACACGGATGTTCTGTGATGATTCCGAAACAAGATCTGGTCCAAGCCACTGTTTCTCACCTACCTCGTCCCAACACAACGGGGAACGACAACTTCTACCATATAGTGCTTCAAAAGGAGCCATCTGAATACTAGACTGATAGCTGTTATTGTAGGCAAATTCAATTAATGCCAAATGCTCACTCCAATTACCACCGAAATCAATCATGCAAGCTCGCAACATATCTTCCACTATCTGATTGGTTCTTTCAGTCTGTCCATCTGTCTGTGGATGAAAAGCAGTACTGAAATTCAGACGAGTACCCAAAGACTCTTGCAGTCCCTTCCAGAAATGTGAAGTAAATCTGGGGTCTCGATCAGATACTATATTCACTGGAATACCATGTAATCTCACCACTTCCTTTATATACAAAGCAGCCAACACATCAATCGTCCACTTGGACTTAATTGGTAAGAAATGAGCCGACTTTGTCAAACGATCGACAATCACCCAAATCGCATCAAATCCACCACGAGTCCTAGGTAGACCCATAATGAAATCCATGCCAATGCTTTCCCACTTCCATTGGGGTATGTCGAGTGGTTTCAATTTCCCTGCTGGTCTGAAATGTTCGGCCTTAACTTGCTGACACACCAAACATCTACTCACAAAATCTGCGACTTCTCTTTTCATATTCGACCACCAAAAGGACCTTTTCAAATCTCGGTACATCTTAGTGCCTCCAGGATGAATGGTATATCTGGATCTATGAGCTTCCTCAAGAATTTTGTTCTTTGTTGTAGCCTCATCCGGAACACAAGTTCTGCCTTTAAATAATAATCTACCATCATCGGCTAACATGAAGTCAGGTCTACTGCTCAAGTTTCCCTTGATCTCTACTAACGCGGGATCATTATCTTGCAAGGACTTGATCTCTATCAATAATTCAGGTTTAAGTTGAATCTGAGCAATCAAGATCCGATCGTTGTCAATATTAAGATCCAGACTAGATAAGTGTTCCAACAATCTCCATTCTTGTAACATGAGACTTGACAGTCTAGCTACCGGCTTCCGGCTTAATGCATCTGCCACAACATTACCTTTGCCAGGATGATACTCAATCGAGTAGTCGAAGTCTTTCAAGTACTCCAACCATCTCCGCTGCCTCATGTTGAGTTCCTTTTGAGAAAATAAATACTTCAAACTCTTATGATCCGAAAACACTGTAAAGGTTTCTCCATACAAGTAATGCCTCCATATCTTCAAAGCAAACACGACTGCAGCAAGTTCCAAATCATGAACAGGATAATTATCTTCGTGCTTCCTCAACTGCCTAGAGGAATAGGCAATCACCTTCCCATGCTGCATGAGTACACAGCCTAAGCCAATACCTGAAGCATCAGTATAAACAACAAATCCTCCTTCACCAGAAGGTAAGGCCAAAACAGGTGCAGTAGTCAAACACTCCTTCAGAGTCTGAAAGCTTCGCTGACAATCATCTGACCAATCAAACTTATTCTCCTTGCGGGTTAATCTTGTCATAGGTACTGCGATCTTGGAGAAATCTTGAATAAATCTTCGGTAATAGCCTGCCAGGCCTAGGAAACTTCTAACTTCAGTTGCACTAGTAGGCTGTTCCCAATTCTTCACTGCCTCAATCTTCGAAGGATCAACAGAAATACCTTCCTTGGTGATAATATGTCCGAGAAAGGACACTTCTTGTAGCCAGAACTCACACTTACTGAACTTAGCATATAGTTGATGATCTCTCAACAGTTGCAATGCCATTCTCAGATGCTCAGCATGCTCCTCCTCATTCTTAGAATAGATCAGGATGTCATCAATAAAGACTACGACCCATTGATCAAGATAGGGCCGAAATATGTCATTCATCAACTGCATGAAAGCTGCTGGAGCATTCGTTAGACCAAAAGGCATAACGACAAATTCAAAATGACCATACCTACTGCGGAAAGCCGTTTTATAAATATCCTCTTCCTTAATCCGCAACTGGTGATATCTAGATCGAAGATCGATCTTAGAAAAATATTGAGCTCCCGCTATCTGGTCAAATAACTCGTCAATCCTCGGCAAGGGATATTTGTTCTTGACAGTCTGCTGGTTTATTTGCCGATAATCAATGCACAACCTCATCGAACCATCTTTCTTCCTGACGAATAACACAGGGGCTCCCCACGGAGAAGTACTAGGACGAATAAAACCCTTCTCGAGTAATTCCATAGTTGCTGCTTCAGTTCCCTTAGTTCCGCAGGAGACATACGATAAGGAGCCTTAGAAATAGGAGCTGTGCCAGGAATAAGATCAATGGAAAAGATAACTTCCCGCTCAGGCGGAAGTCCTGGTAGTTCTTCTAGAAAGACATCAGGAAAATCTCGGACAACAGGAATGTCCTTGATCTCCATCTGCTGCTCAGGAGTTGCACAAACAAAGGCTAGAAAAGCCTCACACCCATGCCTCAAAAGCTTATCAGCTCGAAGAGCCGAGATGAGCGGTACAGAGTTATGGTGCTTGACTCCCGTAAAAGATAAACCAGAGTGTCCAGTAAAAGTCACTGAGCTAGAACTACAGTGAACATTGGCCTCATACTTGGCCAACCAGTCTGCTCCTAGGATTACATCATAATCCTCCATATCCATGCAGACCAAATCTACTGGAAAGTTCTGTTCACCAATCATAACCTTACTAGAAGGATAGAAATACTGGATTGTTGATCTAGTGCCAATAGGGGTTGAAATCTCTAACGGAGTATTCATCAAAACAGGTTCCACAGCTAATGACTTAGCAAATCTCCGTGAAATAAAAGAATGTGTTGCACCAGTATCAAAGAGAGCAAAAGCGGGCTTATCGATTATAGTAAGGGTACATTCGACGAGTCCGCCATCATCAGAAATCCTAGTTTCATCTGCATGTAAAGCTTGAAGCTTGCCTTGTGGTTTCTTGAAGACTAGAGGTTTTGCCGGTGTAGCTTGCTCCGATATGAGAGGGCAATTGGGGATACGGTGCTCCTTGCTTCCACACCGCAAACATGCGCCTTGCTTGCGCCAGCACTCCTCTATCTTGTTACCCGGACGATCATAATAGTTGCACACGCCCTTGAATGGAACAATAGGGCCAGGCTTCTTGTCTTCATGCCTCGGCATCTTGCCTTTCCACGATCCGGACCCGCTCCACGAACCAGGTCCACTAATAGGCCTCTTCTTGGTATACCCGGGTTTGACACTCCCGGAACCCGTAGGTAATTCTTTCTTGGTGCCTTTCCCACGGATTCTCTCCGTCATCTCAAGAGTATCCTCTAGAACTTGTGCTTTCCTTACCATCTCGGAATAAGTGGAAATCTCCATCGGTGCCAACTGGTTGATATAATGAAGCTTCAATCCATTGAGAAAGCGCTTCGCCTTCATCTTCTCGGTGGAAATGAGATGTGTAGCATATTGAGAAAGCCGTGCAAATTGAGCCTCATACTCTGCCACGGACAAACCTCGCTGTTTCAAGGCCGCGAACTCTGCCGCTTTCTTCTCTTGCACTCTATCAGAAAAATACTTGCTGTTGAAGAATTCTTCGAACTCTTCCCACATAACTTGCCGATCACCGAGAGTTGCCTTGATAGAATCCCACCAAGTACGTGCATCATGTTCCAATTGAAATGTGGACAAAAGGACACGCTCCTGGTTGGTGCATTGCATAACTTCAAAGATTCTCCCCATCTCATCTAGCCAGTGCTCGGCTTGGTCAGGGTCAGTCGAACCAGCGAATCTAGGCAGATTCATTCCACGGAAGTTCCGGTATAGATCACCGGTGCCATGCTGTGCCGCTCCTGCCTGAGCTACTTGCTGAAGGGCCTGAGTAAGGCCTTGAACCGTACGTTGCAGGTTCCTCCATTCAGCACGATCAGCTGCCATCTACACGAGAAATAGATTACTTAGGTTTAATCAAGATAAATAGTTATACGATTAAGAAACGAACTTAACCCAAGTTCTACCCAATCTCACAGGTCAGGTCTAGACTTTTACAAGGTTAGGGATCTAATGCACCTAGACACGACCAAAACTCGGTACCTGGCGGAGGTAATCGGTCCGAAGACCACTCGCGCAAGTGTGCGACCTTCCCGATAGGCGTACCCTAACGTTCGGAAACACCTTTTGATATACCGGTCATTGGGATGCAATGCAAGAAAACCTACAACTTAGGAAACCTAGGAATGTGAAACCTAGGGCTCTGATACCAACTAAACTGTCACGCCCCGAACAAGGCGGAAATATCGGGACGTACAGTTAGGGCCACGCTAGCAAGAGAGGGAACAATATCTAAAATGATACACAAGTGCTACAAGATGGAATACTAAATGATCATTAACAAATCACAACTGATACAATAACCTCAAGTTTAACTTAATACAACTGGAAATAATCAACCACTAAAACTCAATAACAAGACTGAGACTTAATACTCTCCAAAACACAACTAGAAGAAAGATAACACACTACTAACACACTAGAACTGATACACTCAAGACATCACTCCTGCCCTTCCCCATAGGTAAGCGCGTCACCTGAAAAGCCTGGAAAGGGGGAAAACACAACTATGAGCTGACGCTCAGTAGGAAATAATAGATGGGTATAAGTAATTAACAGTTTAATTACATTTTAAAATGTCATGCTACAAATGATAGAACAATAAAAAGATAACGATAATATCACGAAACGGAATTTAAAGATCTTGCAAGGTCAAGAAATATAATGAATAGAATGGTAAGACAAGAATTTACTACAGGAGATAACGATAAGAAGTTGGCCATATCAAGTCAATTCTAGTCATGTCAAGCACGCATGTATTTTCATTTCCACGTCCAAGTAATCAACAAGTAGAGTAACCACAAGTAGAGTATAGAACAGTAAGAGTGGAAAGTGAAACGTAGTAGAGTAATATAGAGAGTAGTGGAGAGAGTAGTGAGTAGTGGACAGTCCTAGATTTAACACATGTCAAGTACTGGTGCCAAATGCCACACCTAGTCATTCACCTCCCCGGGGATACACGTAGTGTTCGGGCGCTCTTCCCAGGACCAGACCGAGCCCTTATTTGTTTGCCAGGCATTGATTTCTTTTGGATCAAAGATCCCACGAATCTAGACTTCCACAGTTTATGGCCAGAATTCCAAGGTTTAAGCTAAGTAGCAATAACAACATCAAGTAGGAAAGAGATTCATTTCCAGAATTTCAAGGTAAGTATAACCATCAAGGAGATTGAAATCAAGTCACAACAAGAGTTAATCATGCTGCTTTACTGTAGTATAGTAGCTATCAATCAAGCTAAACAACATATTAATCCTAATCACCAAGTTAAGATATCATGCTTAACCATTATCATTTGTATTAGCCAAAGTGCCAACAAGCTAGAACAAGTTATCAAGGTAAAGAACAAGCTCTCACAGGAGTGAAAAAGAATACATTAACAGAGATTTAGTTACACCATTAATCATTAATTAAATGAGTTTCTATTTAATCTTGTATGCATTGAAATGAAGATGGTAAACGTGCGTTTTTATGCTAAGTTTGCATGTAGGAACCAATCCAAATTTGAAATCAAAAGGGGTACATGAATAGATCAAAAGTTCTTCAAACATATAATTTCAATGGGTCTAAGTTAAATGGGTTGATTCCCCATTGATTCGGATCCATTTTCGGTTCGAAAAACGAAGAAAACGGGTTTTCTGGTGTACGGGTCGACCCTTGGGGTCGACCCGTGCGAAACGGGGTTCTGGAACTGCATGGGTCGACCCCTGGGGTCGACCCTCGCATCTAGGCCGACTGGGTCGACCCCAGGGGTCGACCCTCGGGCTGCCTGGATTGCCAGGTGCATGGGTTGACCCCTGGGGTCGACCCCTGCAAGAACAGCAACGGCTGTTGCTTCCGGAAAATGTGAAATCTCACCCAATGGGGTCCAAATGAGTTGAAATTAAAACCATATGATCTAGGAATGTTAATGGACATTCTAGGGTCATAAAACTACAATTTGGAAACACTAATTTCATCAGAAATCACAAGAATCACAACATATTCTATGAAGAACACAAGTAGACCTAGTTCAGGACATACCTCCACTAAATTGACAAATACTCTCGATATTCAAAACCAAATTTAGGGATTTTGGTGTCAAAAGAAAGCTAACTCGATCATGAACCCAACCATATACTATATGCTACATTAAGATCAAGTTATATGACTCAAAATGAGCCCGTAATCAAGCTCTGGCTTAAGGAATTCTATATGAAACATGTTCTAGATATATTTTTACAAAACTTCGAAATTCATGATGCATGCTCAATGGAATTTGGGGCTTTCTAAGTTAAATGAAAGATAATAACATGCGGATTACTTCATGTGAACTAATTAAAGTTTGGTTGTTAGATCCTACCTCAAATCGGAGAGAGAAAACTCGAAACCCTAGGATGAAGAACACTTGGACAGCACCTCACAAAAAGCTCGATTTCTCCACGGATACCTAATGAAAATTGGGGCTTTTGCCACCAATGGATAGAGCTCGATGAGAGGAACAATTTGCTATACTCATGATCAAGATTTGGTTGAGAATTTTTACCTCAATCGATGGATCAAAGAATGATGAAGAGAAGCCAACGGCCTACTGACCGACCTCCACAAATCGAACTAGATCTCCTCAGATCCGAAATTTCAGCGAACCCCACAGCAGCCAAATGAAAGAAGACTCGTAGGGCTTCATTTTGATAGCTCATAGAGCTTCTGGAGCCTTCGGAATTGGGAGTATTCGCTGCTGCAAGCCGCGTGTTTAGAAACGGCGCCGAAATCCTAGACTTGACCAAACTATGTCGGCAGCACGTTTTGGGGCTAAGTTTACCTCAAATTGATTGAGGTTAAAAGTTCCTTACATTATGGCCTTCCATTTGCCCCTGATTTCAGATCATTTGGTTGAGTAATCAGGTCGAATTTCGCGTTTTAATCTAAGGGTTAGGTATGAGTCAAAAGTGTGCACATTTGGGTTTGAATTCTAAATAGATCTTACCACGGATTTACCATGGCTTAAAGCCAGAAGGAAAAGTTGTTATCTACATCAATATTAATCTATTTACTATTTTTACAGATTTTTCTGAGGTAGTCGAATTATTACTTATACTATTCCGTAATTAATTAAATATTAAGTTCGGAAGACTAAGTTCACTAATTCCGGCGTAATAAATGATTTTCTTAGGCTTAAATGTAGAAGACAAAGTTGCTAAACAAAATTAATTCTACAAGATGTGATTTTTGGGAATTTTTATAAAATAGTTGAAAAATAACTTATTCTATTAATTAATTAATTAATCTAATTAATTTGGATAATTCTCATTAATTCGAATAACTTCAAATAAATTATAAATAATTACAAATAACTTTCTAAATAAATTTCTAAAGAATTTGGGGTCTTACACCTCGGGCTTAGGCCAATGCAAGCGCGTCACCTATGGGTGCGACGGCGTCTGATTCCGGGTCAGCGTTGCGCGGTTGGTCATTGGGGTTCCAGGGTGTTCCATCATATACCATCTAGAGTTGTGAGGAAACAGACCCGGGTCGGGCAAATCTCTTACCTCAAACACCTTTTGGGTGAATCCCTGTGGTCGGAAGCGACTGGGAGCCTAAGCATGGCATGACGGTATTGTCATCAGGGTAAGTCTTAGCCGGCGAGATCATCATTCGAGGGGTCTAGAGGCCCAAATTAACCTAGATGTACATTTAGGATACCTGGGAGGTTAGTAAGAAATCCTTGTTCTCACGTAGGTTAGGTGCCATTTGGGTGCTTGCTTGGCGTTAGCAACAAAAAATTGAAATGATAAAAGTAAGAAAAAAAATGGAAAAGAGAAAATGTACATATTTGCAAACAAAAAATCTTTTATATGATAAAATAAAAAAATGCCAAATATAAAAAAGAAAACAAATCAATTTTGCATGATTGCATTTGCGTGCAGCATCTCACTTTTAATACCGCTTGCATTCGTGTGCTTGCCTGTCGCATTTATCATCACCGCATCTTTCCCTTGCCTTCGTTAAATAAAGGCTTGGCCCCTTGACCAGTTATCAAGGACGGTCACAGTGACCATTTGCTTATTGAGCAAGGGGCCAAGTCAGAACAGAAATTCTGATTTGTTTATTTCAGTGATGTGTGCAGGGATTCAGGCAACGGAAGTAAAGGTGAAAACCAAACAAAATGAACCTTCTATTTTATTCCAAAAACCAAAAAAAATTTACATCAAGTTCCGCCCTCTCTCTCTGCATTACTCGTCCCACTACTCTCCGGGCAAAACGCTCTCAAAGGCGCTACCCAACTACGAAAAGCGGTACTCCTACCGCTCGGTACTCCCCTTCCTATTCCCACACCCCGGCATTGATCCACAGAAGCAGCAGAGAAGCTACCAACACGAAAGCCACGCTCTCGTGCTTTTCGGTAGCGCTTCTCATCATCTCTCAGCCACTGTTCAGCAAGACCAAGGCTGGTTCGGAGTTCGAACAACTGGGCCTCCATGGCCCTTCGTTCCTCCCTTTCAGTCAATCTGTTGGCTCTTTCTCTCTCTGCGTCTCTTTCTCTCTCTGCCCGTTCTCTCTCACGGTCTTCCCTCTCCAACTGGAGAGTGATCCTCAGTTCCATAGCATCCCTGGAAGAGTCGTCATCTGGACGACGCTGCAGTTCCCCCTCCAGTTCTGCTATCCTATCCTCCCTCTGCGCAGCTTGGGCAAGCGCTTCTCCCGTCTCCTTTTCCTGCCGAGTGTACCATCTCAGATACGCGATAAGGCGTAAACAAAGAGAACTCAATACTGAAACTTTTACCTGTATACAGAGCATCCCTTCTGCCTCCGCAGCATGCTGCGTGGCGTGAGCAAGTTGCTCATGAAGCAAGTCGAGTTCTGAGGTGGGAATCCACAAGCTGGAAGAGGCACCACCTACTCCCATTGCTGGGGAAGCTACGCCAATCTGGGCATGCTACGACCGTGTGAATTAGTAGCCAACATCTGGAATCTACGGTTTTAATTAGGAACGCACTGTACACCTACCAAGGCGCTCGTAGCTCCATGGGCATCGCCCAATTGTTGCTCCATCTCTGCCAAGCGAGTTCGTAAATTCGCTATCATGGCATCCCGGATATCCTGCAGCCATACGAGTCAGCATTTTCACCAGAAAACCAAAAAAAGGAGAAAGAAGAAAAGAGAAAAAGGGGAAATCTACCTCCACAAGTCCCCGGGGTTGGAGCCGCTCTGCGTACTTTATCCTATATAGACGTAGGTAATCCTCGCTATCCCGTTCCTACGATTCCACGATTATGCCACCCCGTTGCCAGTCTTCGTACTGTTCGGGGAATCGCACACGCCAGTCAATGCAGGTCGCTGGTCCCCACGTCTTTCTCCCGACATGAGGTGGCGCAGCCGTATCCACCCATTCCTGAGCCAGTCCTAAAGTCCTCATAACCAATCGTAGCCGAAGCGGCTCGATTTCATTCAGGTAGTGCATCCACAGTTCCCGTCTGAACCAGGCACGACTTGCTAGAACCCACGACTGGTCGGCATCGACCATGTCTGAGTAGGGTCTCCAGTTTACCATCGCTGCAGGGAACTCCTGTAGCTCCCGCCTTAGCACCATCAGTTGGTAGGTTAGGGGTGCCGCACTCATGATGGGTTCCCAGCACCTGGCTAGCGGCACCATCGCGGGTCGCCAATGCCGAGCTCTCCCCATGGGGAGGTAATAATAGCTCCACAGCTGCTCGGCGCAGGTCATCAGTACCTTGCAAAAACATAAAAAAAAATAATACAAAACAAGCAAAACCAAAAATACCTGGATGAATGGTGTAAAACCACTCACAGCCATCTCACGATCCACTTCTTGGAACAGGCCTGCAAACAAGTGCGCCAGCATGGCAGCTCCACAGGCGTAGTACCCTACCCTTTCAAGGTCTGATAGCAGCTCCAGGAAGCGACATTAGATACCGTCCCCTTTCGAGCTCAGTACCAATCTCCCCAAAAGGAAGAGGAGAAATCTCCTCAAATCTATGTTGCATCTTTCCCAATTGCCAAAATCTATGCAGTACACGGCACGGTATCCTATTTCCATCCTTTCCATGAACTCTTCTGAGGATTCATCATCCCGCCGACGAGTGTCGGTGAGCCCTAATGCATCCATGAGGGACGCCCTAGCTACCGACCTATTTTTCTGACCATCTAGGTCCAAACCCAGTAGCTTCCGAGCACCTTCTCGGTAATCAGCATAAGTGACCCCGGTCACTGCCTCGCCCTCCACCTTCAGGCTTGTGATCCAGACCACATCCTCCAAGCTGGGCACCATGTGCCCCCAGGGCATCAGGAATGCCCGACTCACTGGGTCCCATCTCTCACACAAGGCTTGGATCAGGACCAGGTCGAGCTGGATCGGCTCGATCCGAAGAAAGGTGCCAAAACCCATCACGTCTATCCTGGCCTTCTGAAAATCTGGGAGACCTCGGTATGCTGCCACTACCAACTCCCATGAGATCTGTGATTTCATCACACTCTACGCATGCAGGGAATGGAGAGGAGGTTTGGTCAGAAAGAAAGGAAGAAAAAAGAATGGAAAAAAAGGGCAGGAAAACTTGGCTTACGAGTTGTGATTGGGCCCTTTCGCTGAAGTGCCCTTCGAGGTCCGAAAGCCTCCTGGAACTACTACCACTGGATCTGCTTCTCTTCGAGGAGTGGGAAGATTCGCCCTCCATCCAACTCTCAGAATTTTGAACTCCTCCTCTCCCGTGAGAACTTGTGCTCCTCGAGTTAGCTCTCGATATACCTGGGAGGATAAAAGGGCAGGAATTTATAGAAATGGAAGGAGTACAAGCCAAGATTGCCTCCATCACCTTTAATGATAGCCCTCGCAATGAGGCACCTACCATGCGGTCCCGTGTGTCACTTCGCCGCTCGCACAGGGTGATTGATTGGACGAAGAATATGACGACTAGACTCCTATGTTGTCTAGGGATACCCTATCATGTTTTGGAGGACGTCCGCAAAATTTGACACAACATCCGGGAAAAGGGACTAGGGCCGTCATTATTGACTTCGACGGCAGATTCCCGTGGAAAATGGTCACAACAAGACCCGATTCTCCGCTCGGGGTGGAGTCTCGACAGACCCATCACATGGGAACAGTGCAAAGGAGAAGAAGTGTAGGGAAGAAGGAATGCACAGGAGAATAAACAAGCAGCAGAAAATCAAAGCACTCCATTCATAATTCTATATAAGCTGTCATAAACACTACAATCATAGAGAGGAGGCGGGTCCACTAGCTTGCCAACTCTTGCCATTATCTTCATGCTCGTCCCTCTAGGCGTCCCTCTCCTCTCCCCTGAGGTGAGGTTCCCTCAGAAGCCTCCTGGATCCCCGTGCAGTAGCACCCGCCTCGCCTCGTGGCGCCGGCTCCACAGCAATGACTCGCTGCTCCTCCCCTGGCGCAGTCGCTCCCCGAACTCTCGCGCTCTCTCGTAGCACGTCTCCATCCCTCCTAGCCTCTGCACGACGGCCTGAAGGCCCAGCTGGAGCTCCCTCACTTGGGCCTCCAAGGCCCTCCTCTCGGTCTGATCCCGCTGACGCTCGGCCCATCTCTCGACTCTCTCTCTCTCTGCCTCTCTCCTCATCATCTGCAGAAGAACCCTTAACTCCAGGATGTCTGGAGAAGGTCTCTCTTCACCGCGATGTCGCAGCTCTGCTACAGTCGCCACCCAGGCATCACGCTCCTCTTCTGCCCGGGCAGCCCGAGCCACCGCACCGGCAAGTTGCTCCCGGAGGGAGGCAATCTCAAGAAAAGGGGCCGAGGAACTGGAAGATGCGCCGCCAGTCACTCCCACCATCGCTATCTGCTGGGCACGCTGGAACGAACAAACAACAGTAGTCAGGTAAACTCCACATTTAAAAAGTAGCACTTAGCTTACCAGGAGCGACAGTTCCTGTTGAGTGGCGGCCAGCTGCCGCCTGACCTCGGCTAATTGGGCACGCGACCCGTCGACGTCGCGCGTATCCCCGGCTTGGGGAAGCCCCGCATAACTCTCTCTCTGCCGCCGCAGGAAGTCGGCACTATCCTGCACCAGTACGCTCCCTTGCTGTCCAGGGAGACGTATGCGCCAATCCTCGAGCTTCGCCTTGCCGCGACTCTCCTTCCTGACACGGCTCGGCTCGTCTGCACTCGCCCACTCATCGGCCAGGCCGAGGGTCCTCGCCATGTCCTGCACCAAGAAAGAAGGGCCTCGCATCATAACATAGAATGCGTCCCCTGTCTAGGACGCGTCCATCATTTGAGTGCAACACTCGCCGAACCCTTTCCCCCCTCTCACGCCTCGCTTCAAAACTCAAAATGGATCAAAAAAAGGGGAAACCGAAGCACTCACCGAACCGTGTTCACCTCCCTCCGCGACATCGGGCCCCTCGGGTCCCTCGGGGACCCGAAGCGGCCCTTCCTCCTCCATGGACGCCGTTCCGTGCTCTTGCGTGTCCCTCCTCAGGCGAGGAGTCCCACGTCCCTCTCCACCTTCACCATGGTCCGGCCCACCAAACTCCATCGATCGAAAGAGGAGGAAGACGAAAAGGGGGCAAGCGAGTTTCGGCGGAAGGCGGGCTCGTTTGCGGGTAAGGCACGGGAGAAGAAAGGCCATCCGACACTTTAAATTTAAATTCGAGGATTAAGATGCGTCCTCGCGCATGGAGGCGCCCAAAAAAGGGTGAAAGGAAACAGAATCCCCGTGCAAAGCGCAGTTCCCCGCTGTTCAGGGTAAGGTCTCGTGGAGCGTGCTTCGAAGGACAAGTGCAAAGAAAGAAAAGTGAGAGAGGAAAGGTGCACACAACACAAGAAAGCCATTTTTATTTCATATAATAGTCGAAAGTACATCATGTAGTAAGGAGGGTGGAGTGTACAAGCAACTCTCTAACTCTCACCATCACCCTCCTGATCATCTCTCTCCTCCCTCCTCTGACGGGGATCCCTAGGGGGCCTCTGCGACCTCTGTGAACCCTGAGAAGCCGTGCTCGCCTCGCCCTGCGGTGGCACCCCAGCCTCGAAGGCACGACGACGCTCCTCGGCCGAAGAAACTAGATAGCTGCCCATGGAAAAAGTACCAGACTGACGAAGTCGCGCCCCGCGTTCCTTCGCCCTCTGGTACCACTCCTCACTCTCTCGAAGCCTCCCCTCCGCCGTGCGGAGACTCAATCGGAGCTCCATCAGCTGGGCCTCCAGAGCCCTCCTCTCGTCCCAGTCTTGCAGTCGCTCCGCCCTCCTATCCTCTCTCTCTCTCTCTGTCCTCTCTCTCTCTCTCTGTCCTCTCTCTCTCTCTCTGCCCTCTCTCTCCCTCTCCCTCTCCTCTCTCTCTCGCGTCGCCTCCCTCCTCGACAGTTCGAGGGTGATCCGTAAATCCAGCACGTCACGAGGGAGCTCCTCAGCCTCCCGTCGATGCTCCTCCTCTAGCTCCACAATCCGGGCGTCACGCTCGGCACGAACAGCACGCGCCAAGGCCTCTCGGATCTCGGCCACCTGTTAAAGTACGCGTGCATCGTAAGAAAGAGGTGAAGGATGAAAGAGTAACTAGAGGAGGGTCAGGGCCAAGTAAGCACTCACTCGAGCCTCGCGATTGCGCTCGGCCTCCTCAGCCCGGGCCACCGCGTAGGCCAGCTGCTCCTGAAGCGCAGAAATCTCCGGAGGAGGGCCCCACGAACTGAAACCCGCTCCACCAGCCGTCCCGGCTGCTGCTGCCTGGTGGGCCCGCTGAAACACGGGGCAAACGACAGTCAGAGGCTAAGCATCGAAATCCAGGTCACAAAAAAAATGCATTGCATAGACTCACCAGGATCTCCAACTCCTGTCGGATGGCCACCAACTGCCGCTTGGCGTCCGCCAACTGGTCCCGCAGGTCGGCGATCATATTGTCACGAGCATCCTGCATTGCACATAAGTTAGTGCCACAAGCATATACATATAGAAGGGTGAAGCATTTTCATTTCACTTACCCCTGCCATACCACCAAGGAAGAGGCGGTCCCCGTACGTAGCCCGGTACCGTCTCAGGTAATCAGTACTGTCCTATACATGGGACACCACTGGGACCTCACCCTGCTGCCAGTCCTGGTACTGCGCCAGGAAGCGCGTACGCCAGTCCATGATCTTCGCCTTCCCCTTGGTCTTCCGCCTGATGCGGACCGGCTCATCTACATCGACCCACTTCTGGGCCAGCCCCAACGTCCTCATAACCAGCCTCAGCCGAAGCGGCTCGATCTCGTTCAGGTAATAGACCCACACGTCCTGCCCGAAACGAGGAAGACCCGCTACAACCCAGGGCTGGCCAGCATCGCCCATGCCCAGGTAGGGCCTCCACACCACCTGCATCACTGTACATACATCATGTTAGTTACCATTCGGTCACATGCATAAAAACACAAAAAAAAATCATACGCATCATACCATGGCCTCGGGATACTCGCTCAGCTCCCGACGAAGTGACGCCAGCTGGTAGCTGTGTGGTGCCGCTATCACGACCGGCCTCCACTGTCGCGCTAGAGGAACGGCTCTCCTGTTCCCCTGCCTAGCCCTCCCCATCGGGAAGTAGTAATAACTCCACACCTGCACCCATCATACATCATTAACACGAGTGATTGCATATTTAACTACAGTAAAATGCATAAATAAATTGTGTACCTGGAGAAAAGGTGCGAAGCCGCTGACTGTCATCTCCCTCTCTGAAGTCTGGGAGAGATCAGCAATCAAATGGGCAAGCAGAGCCGCTCCCCACGCGTAGTGCCCCACTCTGTCAAGATCCGCCAGGATCCCGAGGAAGCGGCAGTGGATGCCATCCCCCTTCATCCCCAGCAGAAGGCGGCCCAGGAAGAAGAAAAGAAACCTCCGGAGGTCTAGATCCACCAGCTCCCGCTCGCTCGGGTCCTGGGTGAAAGCTGCACGGGCATCTCCCTCCAGTCGTGCCAGAAACTCCGCTCCAGTCTCGCTAACCCGCTGGCACGGGTCGACAAATCCGAGCGCTTCCATAATCTCCACTCGGCCGACTACCCTGCTGTCTCTGTCGGTCACGCTCGTCTCTAACCACAACAGGTCTAGGACACTCTCTCGGTAGTTGGGGTAGGTGACCCCGCTGACCGCCTCTCCGTCAACTCGTAGCCCGGTGATCCAAGCTACGTCTTCAAGCGTCGGCACCATGTGCCCCCAGGGCATCAGAAACGCCCGACTCGGTGCATGCCACCGCTCCCTCAATGCCTGGATAAGAGGAAGGTCGAGCCGGAAGGGCTCAATCTTAAGGAAGGCTCCAAAGCCCATGGCGTCCACACGCGCCCTCTGGAAGTCTGGCAGCCCACGGTACGCTGCCACCACTAGAGACAAGCTGATCCGGCCCTTCATCACGCCCTGCACACCACAAAACCAAGAGGGCAACACATCAGCAGCATGGATAGTATTAAACAAAAACACTGTATATGCTACTTACTTATTTTATTTTTTATTTATGTTTTCTTAGAGGCGTCCAACCCCTTGGACGCCTCCTCTTTATTTCTTTATTTTATTTTTAGAAAAATCCAAAAACAAAAACAAAAATAAAATATATATATATATTTTATCTTGGAGGCGTCCTAAGTCCTGGACGCCTCCTTATTTTTAATACTATTTTATTATTTACGTGAATAAATAAATAAATAAAAAGAAAAAAAAAGAAAATGTGGAGGCGTCCAGGCCCCTGGACGCCTCCTTCCCTCACTCACCGCACCTCACCACACGGCCTCTCGTCCGCCTATCCAGCCTATTAAACCAACAGATCGAAGTTCCGAAGGGCTTACCGGGTCGTGATCGTCCTCTCCCGCGTCGCCAGCATCTACTGCAGGCTCTACGGCCAAAGGAGGAGCCTCCTCCACCACGGCAATCTCCTCCGCCGCAGCAGCCTCCTCGGCATCATCCCTCAGCCTCCTCGGACGACGAGCCCGTCGTTTCCGCTTCTCTCCACCCTGGCTCGGGCCTCCTTGCTCCATTTGGACTAAGAATGGGTCGTCTGGTTTGACTGGGTCGTCTGAATGAACAGTAAATGAGCTAGGGGGGAGGCCCCCCATATATATAAAGAATCCACCTTGTTTGGGGCGTCCAGGCGCCTGGACGCCCCCACTTTTTTTTATTTTTTTTTCAAAATTCAAAAAACTTAGGGGCGTCCAAGCGCCTAGACGCCCCCAAAACAAAAACTAAAAAAATTAAAAAATAAAAAATTAGGGGCGTCCAGGACCCCGGACGCCCCAAAAAAAAAAAATAATTTCAAAACGAAAAAATAAAAACTTAGGGGCGTCCAAAGCCCTGGACGCCCCCATAATAAAAATTTCAAAAAAATAATAAAAGAGAAATAAGATAAAAGTATGTATATAATCCAAACAAAAGCACAAAATAAAAACACAAAGAAAAATAAAAATCACCAAAAAAAATAATAATTAAGGGGACAAGGGTCCAAAACATCCAAATGCCAGATTTTATTCCATCAGAAAAGCAGAATGAGCTACATCAGGGGTTTAGGCGCCTTAGGTCTTAACTTCCCCAGTTCGGTTACATAAGCCCTCCACAGCTCGCACTCTTCCCCCACGTGCGCTAAGGCCTTTCCCGCAACACTTGTCTTCCAAGGTGCTTTGACGGCCTTCGCTTCCTTCGCATCCGCTTCAGTGCCCAACTCTCTCTTCTTCAAAGGAACGATGCCAGTCGGTAGTGGGAACGAATGACGTGGAATGCCGATCTGGAGGCAGCACCGATGCGCATTGTAAAGGACAAACTCGGTCGCACCAATCAGTTGGAGATCAACTTCACAAGAAGACCTCATGAGGAGCTCAAGCGAGAGTAGACATGCCGGTGCGCAAGTGAAGATGCTTTATGTCACGGTGCGAAAGTGAGACCGCCAGTCTTCACGTTTCTTCAGCCACGGAACACGGTTCGCTACAGTGCCACCAAAGCCTAACATGTCGGCTATGTGGTGAAGCGGGCTTTGTTGGAAAAGCTTCGAAGCCGTCGGCATTCCCTCGCGGTGGTCGAATTTGAAATGCAAATCAAGCCAACAATTTAAGACAAGTGCGCAACCAAATGGAGGCTTACCCATGCTCGAGGCAGTAAGACCGCTGTAAAGATAGGTAAGGTCGGCGGGTCCTACCCTTTTTCCACTCCAGATCCCACGAATGGCACTTAGTTGGTCTTCCTCCACCATGTTGTCGGTATAAGGAACAAGAGAGTACCCGCCAGACAAATGGTGAACCCCTTCATGATTCCCTCCAAATAGTCATCGTCTGGTGACCCTCTCAGGGCGTCCATGACCCACTCCGCGAGTTTTTGGAGATCGATCCCCTTTTGAGTACGGACCTTTCGGGCTGCGTCGGGTGGCATGAAGCTTCCGAGGATGCTTTCGGAAGTCCCCCATGTCAGCATCCACATAGTCTTCACCTTCCCGTCACTCTTGAATTTCTTCAATCCAAGCAGAAGTTCCACCTCCTCGAGGAGGATGGTCGCCTCGAAGGTCGGGAAGATAAAAGTGTGGGTCTGGGGATGCCAGATCTCCACTAGTGCGCCCATAGCCGCCCAGTCCATACGAATCTTCTCGTAGTGTTTGGCGTGAATAAGGAGCCCCTGCAGATGCCACTTCGAGAGTATGGCCCTCATGCCGATGGAGATGTTGGAAGTTAGCTTTGAAAGCCATGACAGTTTGGAAAACTTCCTCGGGCCTGGGAAGAGTGGATATGGCTGGAAGAGAAAAGAAAGAAGAAGAAATGAAGGAAGTAAGAAGAAGGTTCACGTGGAGAAATTTGAAAAGAATCAGCTTACCATATGCGACATGATCGTCCCACTCAGATGACCCTCGAGGTCGGAGAGTCGCCTGATCTCGCTGCTAGGCCAGCTCCTCTTCAGAATGCGGGAAGACTCTCCTTTCATCCTGAAATCTCTAGATTCTCCTCTCTTTCCTCTCCCGAGCTTCCAAAACCCACCTTGATGCTTTTGAATGAACTAGCCTAAGGGGAGTTCTTATAGGAAGGGTAGGGCGCTACAGGACAGAACATGTCACATCAGCGGTCAGTGTCAGGATTTTGGCTAGATCTCCTTTCCATTGTGGTGCGATTCTGCTATGATTCTGCTACTTTCTGATGTTGCTAACCTTTGCTAGTCTGTGCAGGTTTTACTAACGGACGTCTTTGTCCTGTCTCCTGTCCCACCTTTCAATGGTTGGTCCCACCATGTCATGCATCGTAGTATATGATACCTACGCTACTAGAACATGTCAAGGACCTCGCGGCCCGAACGAATCTGGGATTTGAGTTCCCCTTCAACAAAAACATTGATGATCCTGGAAGAATTTGGGTTGTGCGGATAGGCCGTTAACTTGTGGTAGCGTGGGGACGACGGTTCCATTCAGTGAGTTGGTGCGTTGATAAACGGGTCCCGGCCCAGTACCAGCTCACCGGATCGGTATCCTGACCCGTTCTTAACGAGTTGACAATATTATCCTTGGCAATTTTCTATTTTAGTTCGTTTTAAATTTTTCTTTAAGCCCAGCATGCATTCATATAGGACTTTGATTTATTACGGAAGATCATTCAAGTGATTCGATTGCGAAAGCCGCTGTGCTTCAATTCTTACAAATATGAGATATTCCACTCCGAATGAAATACTGAGTTTCCTTGAAACGGCCCTACGCTGCTCTTCCAAAGGAGACCCTTGTTTGGACAGACCCTCAGATATTCCTTTACTTTTTACCTTGTTTGACCCACCTTGGCCGCAACACTTCCACATTGGCTGGTAACCGCTCCCCAAAGGTGAAACCTCCGATTTATGACCCAGGTACTTCCACACCGAGAAGTTGGTCTCTTTTTCGTACCTGAGCGCACATCTCACCCTCCCTTATTTGATCTCCGTCCAAGCAATCGTCAAGATTTGAAAGACCTTCTTCAAAGGTTGCCTCATTGAAACTCCAGGAAAAATTCCAGACAGTAACGTCAAAAGCGTGTCTCATCACACCTTGGCATCAACTTATCAGTCCGCTCCCACTTCATTTCACTCCACTTCAATACCATTACACTACGTGTCACTCCCTTGCAAAGCAGACGCCAAGGCGGGGCAGCTGTAGACACGCCATTCCTGACGTCTCCCGAGAAAGTCTCATATTACTGTACGACGCCCCGCGACGGCTTACGCATTTCGAATCTCTTAAGTGCTTCCTTTTCTTGGGTCTTCTTCTACCTTTTTCATAATCCGGAATCGTCTCGTCACGGCATTCGGACGGCATCAAGACCAGTCGGACGCATCAGAGGTTCCGAAACCAGGAAGGGTGTCTGCCGGGCGGCCGCCAACGCCTGAACTGAGGACCTGGGTGGGTCTTTATGGGGGCGTCCAGGCCCCTGGACGCCCCCATTCTTTTAATTTTTTTTTCAAAGCCCAAAATCAAATAAAAAATAATATATTAATGGAGGCGTCCAGGCCCCTGGACGCCTCCATAAAAACAAATATAAAAAATATAAAATGCCAGTTGGCATAAAAGACAAAACACAAATAATAATAATATATTTTCTTGGAGGCGTCCAAGACCCTGGACGCCTCCATCAACTCACTCACGAGGCGCCGCCCACCGAACGACGGTTTGTCGTGTGTGAAAGAATCCAAATTGTAGAGACGTCCAGCTCCCTGGACGCGCCCATTTCCAAATCACGGGTCGCCGCTCCAAAAACCACGCGTTGTGCCAAACCGCGTGCGGCTTTCGGCGGAGTTCGGTGGGACTTATGGAGGCGTCCGGGACCCTGGACGCCTCCATGAAAATATTTGGAAAAAATGAATAAAAATAGAATAAAATATCTTTTTTGCCTTGATGGAGGTTCCAGGGTCCTGGACGCCTCCACCCTCCGGAGCCCTATAAATAGAGGCCCACCCCTCAGTTCTAGAAGAGCTTCTAAGAGATCCGATAGGCTGCCGGAGCCCAGAGACTACCGGAGTCATTTCTAACATGTGGGATCTTTTGTAGGGGGAGGTTCCGCCAGCTTCTCGGGTGCCCACGCTCGCGAGAGGAAGGTCGTCTTCATCCACCGCGCTTCCACGTCGTCCCTACGCTGCCGGAGCTCCGCAGGATTTCACCATCGGCATATCCAATAAGCCAATCCTTTCCTTTTCTTCGTAGTTCTTTTGCATTCATCATCTCGCATCATCTATCCCCCTTCATAAGGGCGCCTCTTCTTACATACTTCTTGCATCCATCATCTCATTTTCCTCCTACTCGAGTCCGAGAGGGGTTTAAAAGATAACACCAACCAGGTGTGTGTCTTGCCATCATTTCGTTATTTTTATCGCAAGGATTTGAATACTACACCTTAATTTTTCTAATCCACTCGTTACTTGTTTGTCGTTGTTTTGCAAGGGTACCCAAGGAAAACCCTCTCCGTCGGCCGGCCGAAGGGGGAGGAAGAAGCAACCCGCCATCTCCCGCTCTTGAGGTAGGCACGATCACTTTCTTTATTTTGGGGTCTTTTGGCCCCTAGCGATCACATCTTGTTTTCGAGGCCGCGGCGAGTCATTTCCCCAATGGCCGTTTAAATTCCCGTTCTTACATTCTCTTTATATTCTGTTATATTCTGCTCATATTCTCGAGGCCGCGGCGAGTCACTTCCCCAATGGCCGGTTAAATTCCCGTTCTTATATGTTATATTCTTATCTATTCATATTCTCGAGGCCGCGGCGAGTCACTTCCCCAATGGCCGTTTAAATTCCCGTTCTTATATATTATATTCTTATCTATTCATATTCTCTAGGCCGTGGCGAGTCACTTCCCCAATGGCCATTTAAATTCACGCTCTTTATATTCTCCTTATATTATGTTATATTCTTATCTGCTCATATTCTCGAGGCCGCGGCGAGTCACTTCCCCAATGGCCGTTTCAATTCTTACTATTTAATTTCTGTACCATTCCCGTCCCCCCGAGGCCGCGGCGAGTCACTTCCCGCTATGGCCGTTTAACCCCCATATCTTGCTATATTACATTTGTCCCGCTCGCCCCGCCGGAGCAATCTCCCGTGGTGGCCCATTCTCTCTTCTCTTATTTCTGTGTTGCAGCAAAAAAAGAGGAGCCCGCGCGCTCCGCATCTTCTTCGCTCCCCGAACCGCGTGACGTCGCTCACAACGTTGTCTCACTTGTCAACAAATTAAGGCAGAACATCAAAGGCATGCTGGAAAACTGCATTCCTTGAAAATTCCAGAATGAAAATGGGAGAGTATAGGGATGGATTTTATCATGGGACTGCCTAAATCAAGAGGTGGACATGATGGAATATGGGTGATCATAGACTGTTTAACAAAATCGGCTCATTTCCTACCTATTAAAATCCGATGGTCTGTGGATATCTTGGCTGCCTTATACATGATGGATATTGTTAAGTTACATGGTGTCTCTGTCACTATTATTTCCGATCGAGATCCTCGATTTACTTTACAATTCTGGAAGGGTCTACAATATTCTTTGGGGACCCGATTGAATTTTAGCACTGCGTTTCATCCGCAAACTGATAGAACCAATCAAGTGGTAGAAGATATCCTAAGAGCATGTGTTATAGACTTCGGTGGAAGCTGCCACGACCATTTACCTCTAGTGGAATTTGCCTACAATAATAGTTATCAAACTAGCATTCAAATGGCACCATTTAAGGCACTATCTGCTGGAGTGAAGTTGGGGAAAGACAACTTCTAGGTCCAGAATTTGATAAGGGATACTGTAGATGCCTAATTTCAAACATCCCGCGGACCCTTGTCTAGCCATCATAGAAGTGATACTTCCTCTTGGTTGATTGGTAGTGTGAATTCTCATCCTTGTTTTGGTAGACTTCACCCTGTCCCTTCGTGAATCCAACTTTGCGGTAAGTTGGCAGAGGGTTGCAGGGGGGCAGCGCCCCCCTGCCCTTAAGGTCGGGGGTTCGGGGGCGTGAGCCCCCGAGGTGATTTTTTTGATGCCCTATACACATTGCATGCCCTGATCCCTGGGCGGCCAAGGTACTGGCCGCCCAGAACCCAGGGCGGCCAGACACCTGGCCGCCCAGCCCATTCCAAGGTGGCCAGAAGCCTGGCCGCCCACCATCCTAGGTGGCCACAAGGCTGGTCGCCCAGCTCTTCCAAGAAGGATAGCCTCCTGGCCGCCCTCACCCTCAAAGGAGTCATTGAGTTTATTTGAGTAAGATGGATGATGATTAATGTAGAGTGTTATACGAATAATTGGTTTTCCTTTATTAAAACTTTGTTTCGGATATGAGTATTGAATTTGATTGACAAATTTGGTATACATCATGCTTAAACTAGTTTTGTCATGCAGTCTAATTCATAACCCATTATGATAGGAGAGTCTTTTTGCACCTAGATTTATAACAGTGGTACCTGCTATAAAACTCTTCTGATCAGTTACACATTTGACTACTTCATCATCTTGCACATTTGTTTCTGATCTTTACTCGAAACTGCTCATCATTTCTGCTGAATGGCTCCTAAAAGATCCTTTGTTCTGCTTGTTGTCCTCTCACTCTATCTTTGATTGTATTTTTGCTTCTTAATGGGGGAGGCATTGTGCTTGTCTGTTTATCAGTCCCTGTGATTGCTGATTCCACTCCTTTATCCAGGGGGAGCTTGTGCTCTTGTAGGTCTTCATGTCTCTGTCAAAGGGGAAGTCTTTCAATTATTCATTTCATGCATCAGGAAAGTTCTATTGCAAACTATTCTCTTTTTGATGATGTCAAAGGGGGAGAATAGTTTGACATGAGTCAGTGTGACTCATAGTGTTGCCATCATCAAAAAGGGGGAGATTGTTGTGTCCCTGTGATTTTGATGATAGCAACATTATGAGTCACCACTTGAGTCTGCATGGTTTAAGGTGTGATGATCAGGATGCATTGTGTGAGCACTTAAGTTCAATGCATGCTTTGCACCGAGTATAGGTCGCTGCATGTCTTGCATGTTTTGCATGTGGTCCGTGCATGTATAGCAGGTATGTGCAATCTTAGTCCGTGCACACCACTGTAGAGGTCACTGCATGTATAGCTTGCTTAGACTGCATATATTACCTCGGTGCATACTTTCATCCTGAACGAATTACATAGGTGCATATCCGGTCTCTTGTGCATTTCACAGTCGGTGCAGATTTTGTCTTTGCATAAATCTAGTTGGTGCAACAAGTGTTTCACACGCATTCGAGTCGGTGCAACTCTCGCACCACACACATAAAGTCTATGCACATTGCATTGGCCTAGTCTGTGCATGAGAGATTTATGGGTCTCGAGTCTATGTAGTTAAGGCATGCTGCATTATATGTCTGTGCAACTCTTATCTTCTGCACGCGCAGAGTCTGCGCAAGATAACTCTGGGCACTTTATGTTGCATAGCGCATGAGGTCTGTGCATGTTTTCTTCCTTCACTCATTGTCTATGCACAAGTGTGTTAATGGTCAGTGCACATCTCACCAAGGTCCGTGCGCGCTTGTCACCTCGCATTCTCAGGTCTGTGTCGTTCTCATATTTGCATACTATGTCAGTGCAGTTCATGCATACCGCATACACATAGTCTGTGCAATTTATAGCTCCGCATTCACGAAAAGTCTGTGAATTTGTTTGCTTTATGAACTTGAGTCCGTGCATACATAATCTCATGTTAAACCAAGTCTGTGCCCACCTCGTAACCATGCCTTTCACACACGCAGTTTGTGCATTTCTTAACTCTGCATTCATGTTATGTCTATGCATACTCTCTTGAATAACACCTACTGAGCTCGTGCACACTAGATTGTACGCCTTATTAAGTCTGTGCATTTGACTGCTGTGTAAATAGATTTTCATATGGATGAGCTTCAAAGTCGAAGCATCCCTTCTCTGCACGAGCAAGTCAATGAAATGTCTTCGCCAACACGACCAGGACGGTGCATTGTCTGGTCTCGAGAGAACAAGCTCGGTGCAACATGTGAAGCAACTTGATGCAAACTTTCCTCAGGACAGCAAACTAAGTCGGTGCATGCATTTATATGGAACTTAAGCACGCAAGTGATCAATTGAGAAAAATCATGGTTCGAGCATCTTATGTGCACCTGAGTACCTTACTTACGAGGATCAGAAGAACAGGAGCACATGAGAAAAGCAGAACAAACAATTGGCACGTGATCCAAGGTAGATCATTATTGGTAGAAACTGCCACGTGGATAGCTAAGCGTTGAGATTCTGACACGAGGCTGAGAGTTTCCTGAAGCTTCTTGGCGGGAACGAGCCATCCACACGCCCAGTGCGTGAGCTCATGGGTCCCAGATCGAAGGAATATTTAAGACCCTCCTTCTGCGAACAAAAGAAGAGGTCTTCTAGTAGAAATAGAGAAAAAAATAGAAGATATCTGAGAAGAAGAGTTGCAAAGAGTAGCAGAGTAGAAGAAAAAAAGAGTTCGTGAGATCGAGGAAAAAGAGAGAGAGAGGAGTAGAGAAGTGAAGTGAAGCAAAAGAAATAGGAAGAGAAACAAAGAGAGAGAGAGAGAGCCCGTGGAGAAGATTGAAGCTTCCTGAAGATTTATCCTACTGGACCTTGGATCAAATCCATGCCAGTTGTTGATTTGTTTTGCTTCTCTTCTTCTTTTTGTTTTATGTGCAATAAAGATGATAGGCAAAAATCAAAGATCTCAATCAACCCAAGGACATGCGAACCATGAACCTAGGCAACCAGAACAAGCTCTAGCATGGGCATGCTATCTCAATCATCAAACTAAACTAAGGGAATAAAGAAAAACACATGCCGGGGTGTGGAGCAAGAGCAAATAAAAGACACACCGCAAGGGTGGAGGAAGCAAAGAGGATAAGAGATATGAGATGGAGAGAAAGCTAATGCCCAATACTAAGAAAGAACGTGATCGCCACCAAAGTAGAAACAAGCCAAAGACTTGAAAATACCTTGGAAATAGGTGGATGAAGCACCCGCCCACGGGAGAGAGAAAATCAGGGAAATCTGCAGATCAACGGAATGTAACGGCCGAAAACCCATGCGTCACTGGGAAGTGACGGTCGCTCGATGAACCACTATATGAATCTGACGCGCCTGCACAAGACCGTCAAATAACCTGCAGTAATAGCTTGTGGATTCTTTTAACTCTAACTCCTCCAGCCTGCCAGAAGACTTGGGCCTCGTGTGGTGAACCTGTAAACCTGCCAAAGAACGTGAAAACACAAGAGAACAAACCCAGATTAGCCCTTTAAACAATATAGCATCAATTCTTTAATAAACTCAATAGCATGCAAAAGGAAAGGAAAGTATCGGGGAAGTTTTGGTTTTTTAACCCCTCTGGGCATTTTAAAAAAAGATAAGAGGATGTTTAGATGATGAAAAACCAGGGAGAACGTGGAAAAAGAAGAGGGACAATGCTTTTGATGAAAGGAAGATGAGGAAGAACACAATATGTAATGATGAACTTTGAAAACCAATGGAACAAATACTCCCTTCACCGTGAAGCAGATGAACGTGAGAGATAATTCTCTGTGGTCAGATGTGACTCCAGAATGTGGCAACACTTCGACGCGAACTCCAGATCTTCCTCCTTCGGGCCATGAAGTTAAGGGTGCTATTTATAGACCCTCAAACTCTCCGGTCGAGTAGAGGATAATCCAGTAAGATAAGAGAATAATTCTTAGCAAATTCCTGAAGATAATATCACCAAGAGTCCATAGAAACAAACAGAAGGTTCTGAGGATCAGATTTGGAAGAGAAATCAACAATTCAAGCTCTTATCTCGACCACGGAGTAGCATAGAAAAGGCCTGAACTGCCAGGACTCTCTGTTGGATGTAACGGCTGGTTGACAGACCGCCACATGAAAATAACGCGCTAGGGAACGTCCGTTACATTTAACCTTATCTCAAAAGAGATAAGATCAACGGGAAGAAGATCAAACAAGTTGGACTCTCGAAGGAAAGTAACGGCCAAGGCTGGACGCGTTGGAATAAATAACGGCTGCACGACAGACCGTTAGATTCAACGGATAAGCAAGAGGATAAGCTATAGAACAAAGGCCTCAAACTTTAGGACTCTTCAATATATAACGGCCCAAGGATCATGCGTTATATGGAAGTAACGCCCCCAGGGAGGACCGTTATTAACAATGAGGATAAAAAAGGTGCAAAGCTTGCTAAGCTCATCGAATAAAAGGCCACAATAAACCACACTCCAACCAAGGAGAAGACCCAAGAAACAGGCTTCAAACTGATCAAGGAGACTCAATGAAGAGTGAACAACTCGGAGCATCATATGGATAAACAAGGAGATGACCCAACTCATTGGTCATAAAACGGGTGTCAATAGATGCCCCTCCTTAATGCCGTCTTTGCAGGGGAGCAAGTGGAGGTGAAGCGGAAATGAAATGGAACATGGAGATGAAGCGGAGTGAAGCGAAAAAGTGGATGTTAAGGTAAACGACTCCCGTTCTTTACCAACAAGCGATAGGAACTTTCTGGAAAACTTCGAACTGATCACAAGGAAATAGCCAACCAAAGGATGCATGTCTGGAAGAACTAACAACTAAGGAAAGGAAACACGGCTAGCCGCCGGAGGCAACGGAAAGGAAAGAGAACTGACTAAACTCCAGACATGAATCTTCAGCCAACCAAATCGAGTGACGAGATCAAAGGAAACCTTCTAATTCAGAGTGGAATAATTCTCCTCATTCGAGATCAAGAATACAGCTATTCACCAACATCGAGATATCTTGAACAGATGAAGCACATGAATGCTCAAAAGATGTGTATGATGCATGCTGGGCTAAAGAAAAAGAAATCTTTAAAACGAATGCAAAGAAATATAAAATATCAAGATACTCGAGAATAATATTGCTAAGCTGGAGAAACCAGGGTCAGGATACCATCTGCAACCACGGCGTGCAAGATAGAACCATCGTCCCCAAATTTTTCCAACCTAACGGCCTATCCAACGATTAAACATGTGAACTTAGATCATCATCATTTTTATTTAAGGGGAACATCAGATCCCAGAACACACGAATGACCAGCTGGTTCTCGAGATAATATATCATAGATAACATATAGTAATGCATTAAGGGATAAGGAATCGAGATACAATACCTGACTTACCTGCCTGATGAACGACAAAGCGTGATGCTTCATTCATAAGAAAGAGGTTAGCCAATAACAATATGAGCATGAAACAAGGCATAACCATTTGTACGTGTAATAATCATCAACAATGAATATTATGGCAGAAAATGCAATCATTTAAACATCAAATAGACTATTTCATTCATCAAGAAACTTGTAAGTTTGTAACGGTCTACTTAGAGGGCGTTACATAAAGTAACAGACCATCCCTGGGCCGTCATAAACTAAGCGGTTCACATTCTCCAATGAAACATTTCAAATTCATGTAACAGTCAGAATAGTACGCGTCAGAGAGTGTAATGGTCAGACGACAGACCGTCACATTTCCTGAGCGTTCAAAAAAAACAAACCGAACAGCCCACGACCACATTCATTCGTCACATTCAATCCATCAAACGCCCAGAAGAAACCCCAATCGAGACCTCCGGCGACCACCGTCTTCCGCCCAATATGACCGGCGACGAGGACCCACAGCCAATGAAGAAGAGGGAGAGAGGGAAGAAGAAGGTGATCTGGCGGTTCCACCGCCGTATAGAACATGAAGTGGCACGACAGCCGGAGGAAGAAGAATCGAGGAGGAGACCTTCAAGGGTAGAAGAAGAGGCACCAATGGTCGAGGAAAACCAAGGAGAAGCTCCCCTGGACGAGGGAGAACCCAAGGAACTGGAGAAGAAGAGGAAGAGGGGCCAGGATCATGAGGTAGGCCTCCGCCCTAAATTTTCAAAATTTTAGTTTTTTTTTGTGTTTTTGTATGAATGCATGTGAGAATGAATGGATCCATATATGAATGTAAACAGATGAGCATGAATGAAGGCAAGAATGAATGTGAGAATGTGTGATTGGTAATGCAGGAAATGTATGTGGATGTGCTAAAGAACGGATGAGAATGAGTGTATGTTAAAGAATTGATGTTTGCATGAAGATGAAATGTGAACGATGGGGATGAGATAATGTGTGGATGTACAGGATGAATGGAATGGGGAGCCTGTAGGACCGCCAGGTCTACACGAAGGCAGATAGAAATAGCACAAGTCACAGCAGCAGACAATGTAACGGTCTATACCCAAACCGTCAGGATCAAGTAACACATCATAAGGAGGCCGTTAGAGAGGACAGAGCCCAACTTTGCAGAACTGAGCAGCAGGAAAGAGTAACGGCTTAGAGATGGTGCGTTATATACAAGTAACGGCCAAATGCTAGACCGTTAGAGATGGCAGAGCAATGTTGAACTATGAACGTACTGACTGTACTCAGTGTGTATAGACCTTGCCCAAGCGATGTGTAGACTTCGAGTGCAGACGTCCAGATGATGTATAGACTTCATGAACACAGCAGCAAGGATGTATGGACTTGGACAAGGGATGTACAGACTTGGGGCTTGTGGTCACGTTGGGCAATGTATAGACTTGAATCAAGAATGTACAAACTTGAAGCAGTGTGGACGTATAGACTTGGGATGAAGACTGTACAGATTTGGAGAATGTATGGACTTCAACGAATGTATAGACTTGCACCTGATGTATGGACTTCAAAGTGAATGGGATGTATAGACTTCAACGAATGTGATGTATAGACTTCAACAAATGGGATGTATAGACTTAACCAAATATGCAGGAAATATGACGGTTCAGGCACAGTGCGTCGGAGGCAGATAACGGCCATGAGCAAGACCGTTGAGAATGATTGACCAAGCAGAGGCCAAAACTGATCAGCAGAGAATGTAACGGCTCAGAGAGAACACGTCACAAGAATATAACGGTCTAATGCTAGACTGTTAAGCTTGACAGAATAGGTTTGATCAAATTAAACCCACAGAAAATGTGACGGCCCAGCTCTGGCGCGTCAGAGGAAAGTGATGGTCTAGCGACAGACCGTTAGATAATGAATTATACTCCGAGATGGATTGAGCCGCAAGGGGCAAAACCCGAGATAGGAAGCCTCAAATCCGTTCTAAACTCCTCCCAGACTTAAGATAAAGCCTTCCAATCCAAATCTTATCTCTTTAAAGCCAAAACCAAACCTTTAAAACTTGGAAACTTAGCCAAAATCGTATCTTTCTGAATTCTCTGCTAGAAGGGCTGAAAAACCTCTCTAAAGGGCAGGAAACAAGATGAAGAGAAGCTTCGAGGTGATGGCTATGGAGGAGAAAGCCTACACCGGTCCTAAAGCTGCTAGAAAGGAGTATGGGGAGCTACAAAGGCTGACCTCAATTCCCAAGCACCTAAGCTCCAATGCTCAAAGAGTGGTAAGCTTCCATGACCTAACCAAGTTCAGAAATTTCTGCACTTGAATTTCTTTCTCATGATCTTCTTCTTTTCTTAGCCCCTCCCCGGTCCAAGATGCTATTCTAATCTGAAGTGGGTGGCTCCCATGGTAAAGGCACTCCCTTTAGAGGTTACATCAATTCTCAAAGCATGGCACCTTCAACCTCTCTTGGTCTTAGGCAAAACTTCCAGAAATTGACATTAGATTGGCCTAGTATTTCAGCCCTCATAGAATTGTGGCATCCACAAACACACACCTTCATCTTCCCTTCCTTCGAAGCAACAGTCCTATTAGAGGAGGTAGAGACTTACCTAGCCCTTCCTAAGACTAAGGTGGGTGATGAAGACCGGGTTTGCTACACGGTGGAGCCTATTGACCCGTCCTTGATCTTGAGCGATTTTATCCATAATCCAAAGGACGTGAGGACCATGATCAGCCCACGGCACATTCACTTGATACCCTTGGCACAGTGGATAGTGTCTCATTGTAAAAACAAGTGGGAGAGACACGAAGCAATAGCCAAGGCGGTGGCGGTTTGCTTATGTGGAGTTTTTCTTTTCACTACAACCGACCACCTTTTAGATACCCAAAATCTCAGCATTATTAGTCGGTTGTGGCGGGGAATGTCCATCTCTCAAGCGATCCTCTCATACCTCCATGAAGGACTCAGCTCGGCTTGCTTAGGAGGACCTTTGTTCGGCTCCATGATACTCCTTGAGTGTAGCTAGTGGGAAACACCACCATGGCAATCTACAACCCATACCAGTGCCATCTTCAGATTGGACTTCCTCGAACCAAAGTTTCTGCACTATCACACTACCCTCCCCTTCTACCTAGGAAGATGGGGACCGAGGAAGATGAAAGAGTAGTACGGAACGCGCTGACCATGTGGGAGATCGGCAAGGTGCGTCCGTGGCAAGAAGAAGTTGAAGAGAACGACGAAGTACGTCGTGACTACGTGAAAGAGCTGAGGAAGATCCGCCCTCTTGCGGACAAGAAACTGAATGTACTTTGATTTCTTTGTTCATGATGGATGTTGCTTGCAATTTGACAATCAGAGTTGGAATTTTTATTAATCTTATGTTTCATTAAGTTCACTTGAATAAGATGGGATTTCCTCAGTTGAATGGATGTGCATTTCGTGGATTGATTGGCTAGCATGACCAGCAGGCAGAGCTTCTGGAGAAAGTAACAGATCCGAGCAGGGCCGTTAGAAAGATATAACGGTGAGGAGACAGACCGCCAGGAAGGATGCACTGAGAACTAAGTTCTCTGGAGGATGTAACGGTCAAACGATAGACCGTTAAAACTAAGTAACGGTTGTGACCCAGACCGTTAGAGAGAGAGCTGCTGAGGGAATCAAAGCCAACGTTCTGAATGGAGTAACTGTGAAGAACAGACCGTTAGATGAGTGCGGCGGTCTGGACCTGGCGCGTCACAGTCCTGGACCTGCAAAAATTGTGAGATTTCAACTTTTGATCTTGATCCTGCGTTTTGCCCACACTTAAACATAGAGCAAGTTAGATCCGTTCTTAGGCTCAACCCCTTGCCTCGAAGCAAGTTAGAGAATGACCGTTTCTTGATATTTGGTCAAGGGGTGGAGCCTTATCAAAATAGGTAGAAAACATAATGGAAATAATGCGATGCATGCAATGCATATGATGATATTTTTAGGAGTTTTGGAAACAATATCTGAATTTTTGTGAGTTTTGGAAATATTTGATGTTTTTGGATTTTTGAGATATATGTTGTTTTTGGGTTTTAAAATATATGTTGTTTTTTTGGATTTTGAAATATATGTTATTTTTGGATTTTGAAATATATGTTATTTTTGGATTTTGGAAACCAGTGCTTTCCCTAGCAACGCGGGCTCTCCGTATTGTATTGAGAATCCCGAGGTTGGCGTGCAATAAGGTGACAATCCCTAGCTAGGGCCCATATTTTCATGACAGTGTTTCTACCAGGGCCATACCCAGGGTACTAATTTCAATCCTGAAAAAAAGGAAAATAGAACACGGGGGTAAGCTTAGGCCAGTCTTAGAAGCTTTCAGGACTTGATTTCCTCTCCAGACAACCCATTAGAGATTTGGTCTGTTACGCCGGGTCTTTGCGTCCGTCATCGAACCTTTGTCCACTCTAGGAATGCATGCGACCGGGCTCATTTGTCCCGCGGGGAACTGTACTGCCACTCTTGCCAAGCCTAGCTTTTTCTTGTCTTTCTGGAGCTTTTAGAACTTATACTTGATAGACCTTTTGAGATGATGCTTTTGATTTTGTCATAAAGACTACTCCTTTGCTTTCTTTTCTTGTTTCTTGTGGCGTCAGGTCATAACGGACTGCCCCTATTTGAGACCTCCTCTCGTCAAGGTGCCTGGATTGGTTGCCGCCTCCTTATTTACTTCTTGCCCCTGGATTCAGCCGAAGGAAGAAACGGACAGGGATGCAGACTTTCCCCCAAAGCATGGCCAAGGAGAAACGGTGTCTTTTAAAGCAGAAAACTTTACCAGGGACGTCGTGTAGTGTGTGTTTACCTTACTCGGGACCCTTTTGAATGAAGGGAGGAACATCTCGCTGCTAGGGTGGCACTGATTAGACTCTAGGGAAAGAAACACTTAAGATACAACCCATTCCACGGGTGAGAGAGCTCTTCACCTTTCGCGTTCACTAAACGGTAAGCATTCCCTGAATAAGCTTCTTTTACAACGAACGGCCCTTCCCAGTTAGGTTGCAATTTAGACCTAGGACCTGCAGACCGAATGAATTTGTGTTTCAAAACCATATCACATTTTGGAAATTTGCATTCGATTACCTTCTTTTGAAAATAACGCGAAACCCTCTTTTGATAAACAGAAACGTGATCGGCCGCGTTCATCCTCTTCTCATCTAAGAGTTCCAACTGGACCAGCAACGCCTCTCGACGTTCATCGAGATTAAGTTCCTTATCGAGCTGCACTCTAAAGGAAGGGATCAGGATCTCATATGGGAGCACCGCCTCCATCCCGTAGGTAAGAACATAGGGAGTTTGTCCCGTAGGAGTACGGACGGAGGTGTGGTAAGCCCACAGAGCTTCCACTAATCGTTCTGGCCAATCGAAAAACTTATGAGATTCACATGTTTTCTTGATGATTTTAAGAAGGGTTTTATTAGTGGCCTCGGCTTGACCGTTGCCTTGAGGATAATATGGAGATGAATGATGCAATGCAATATTGAACTTCTTACATAGGTCCTTGAGCTCTTGGGAGACGAACTGGGGTCCATTGTCGGTGATGATGCTGCTTGGCACTCCGAACCGCGAGATGATATTCTTCATGATAAAGCGGCACACCGTTGAAGCTTTGATCTCTGCGTACGCCTCGGATTCGGCCCATTTGGTGAAATACTCAGTGGCGGTAAGGATAAAGGATTTCTGCTTGATCTGAGAATTAGGATCGCCGAGCGGGCCGACAACGTCGAAAGCCCACGTAGAGAATGGCCAAGGAGCGGAAAGAGGATGGAGAGATGAAGCTGGAGCATGAATTTTATCAGCGTGGAGTTGGCATTTAAGACACCTCCGGACATAGAGGAAGCAATCTTCCTCTAGAGTGGGCCAGTAGTAGCCCTGCCTAAGGATTCTTTTTGCTAGAGCCTGGCCATTGACATGACCTCCACACTCGCTAGAATGAGCCGCTTCAGCCACCTTCCAAGCTTCAACATCATCTAAGCATCTCATGAGCATTCCATTGGTAGCGCGCCTGTACAGTTCTCCTGCAACAATGGTGTACCTTACGGCAGCTCTTCTTATTGACTTGCATTGCTTGACATTTGCCCCTTCTCGGAATGACCCTTCTTTGCAAAATAACTCGATTTCATGATACCAAGGTAACTCTTCTTCATCCAGAATCTCTTCTAGCTCCATTAAAGATACATCCTTTAGATCTTCCTTCTCAGCCCTCGCCTCTACAGCTTTCCTAAGGTTGATGAACCACGGGTCCTGAAGAGAGGGTGCGTCCAATCTCTGAATGACGACAGTCTCAGTGTTCTGACTGAGAGGGAAAGATAGAGAAGAAGCAAGAGATGCTAGAGCGTCGGCTAGAATATTCTGAGAGCGAGGAGTATGGATGTAGATTAGCTTACGGAATTGCCTAGCAAGAAGCGTGACCAAATCTTGATAGGGCTTGAGTTTGGGGTCACGAGTACGGTAAGTGGATAGAACTTGTCGTAAGACGAGCTGAGAGTCTCTGATGATGTTCAAATAATGCGCACCTAGGAGATAGGCGTGCTTCAGTCCAGCCAGGAGAGCTTCGTACTCAGCGATGTTGTTGGTAGCAGGAAATCGAAGTTGATAAGCAAAGGGAATAGTTACTCCTTCAGGAGTAAGCAGAACAGCGCCGATCCCTCGGCCTTGAGAATTAAGTGCACCATCAAAGTGCAGAGACCAGAAGGGATGGTGAGAGAGAACTGAGAGATGCTCATCAGGGAAATCATCCTGAATAGAATCAGTGTGAGGAATAGGAAGATGGGCAAGATGCTCAGCGATGGCGTATCCTTTGACCGCCTTTTGAATGACGAATGTGATCTCGAATTGAGAGAGGAAGCTCTGCCAGCGAGCTAACCTACTAGAAAGGACGGGCTTTTCTAAGAGATAGCGAATCAGCTCCATTCTAGAGATCAACCTAACTGGGTGGGCAAGGAAATAGTGTTTAAGCTTCTGAGCTACCCACACTAAGGCGGCACAAGTCTTCTCCATAGCGGTGTATCTGGACTCAGCTGGGTTGAATAACCGAGAGAGGTAATACGCAGCCCGCTCTTTCTCTTCATCATCTACTTGTGCTAAGACCGCCCCTAGGGAGTCTTCGATAACCGAGATGTATAGGATTAGGGGTTTCCCAGGGACAGAAGGTTGCAAAACCGGGAGATTGGATAGATATTCCTTTAAGTCCTCGTAGGCCTTTTGATAATCTTCATTCCATTCAAACTTAACCCCCGCCTTAAGCAATTCATAAAATGGACGGCACCTTTGAGAATGTTAGGATATGAATCTTCTAATGAATTGCAATTGACCGATCAATCCTCAAAGTTCCGTGATGTTCTTAGGCGGAGGCATGTACATGACGGCCTATGCTTTGTTAGGATCAATCTGGATCCCCCGTTTGCTCACTATGAAACCTAACAGCTTCCCTGAGGAGACTCCGAATACACACTTCTTCGGATTCATCTTAAGCTTGTACTCTCTGGCTCTTTGCAGCACCTTAGCTAGGATAAAGGGGTGTTCTTCTTTGGTTCTTGACTTCACCAAAATGTCATCCACGTAAGCTTCCATATAGATATGTATCATGTCGTGGAAGATGGCCATCATCACCCTTTGATAGGTGGCACCTGCATTCTTCAGACCGAACGGCATAACCACATAACAATATGTGCCCCAGGGCGTGGTGAAGGAGGTTTTCTCTTGATCTTCTGGAGCGAGACGGATCTGATTATATCCTGAGTAACCATCCATGAATGACAATGATTTGTACCCGGCGGTACTATCGACCAAGACATCAATGTGAGGCAGCGGGAAATCATCCTTGGGACATACTTTATTGAGATCCCTGAAATCGATGCAAATACGCACCTTTCCATCCTTCTTGATAACAGGGACTATGTTTGCCACCCACTGAGGATATAGAACAACTCTAATGAATCTGGCCTTATATAACTTGTCAACTTCTTCTTTAATCCTTAAGGCCATGTGGGGGTGAAATCTCCTTGACCGTTGTTTCACAGGTGTTGCCCCTGGTTTAAGCACGAGTCGATGTTCCACTAAAGAGGGGTCAAGACCTGGCATGCCCTCATAAGACCAGGCGAAGAAATCGCTATACTCCCTTAGAACCTTGATCAAATCTTCTTCTACTTGTGGAGGGAGATTAGCAGCAATAATGATGGGCCTGGGGTCTTCTTCAGTTCCCAGATTGATTTCTTTCATAGGTTCATCTACTATTGACGACGGCTCGTCGAATTTCTTAAGTCCTTGCGCGTACGGATCAGTAGTGTCATCTACGTCGCTGTCCTCATTAACCGGATCTTTCTCATCCAGGATTTCATAGACGCCGAGTCTGTCATCGCTCCACACCCCTTCTATTTCCTCTTCATCTTCAATTACGATTGCTGTAGCAACAAATTCTGGACATTTCAAAAGGGCATGACAACGCTGAGCTAGGTCTTGCAAGAACCTATCAGGAATAGATTTGGGAGGACGCGCAAGCGGGCGCGGCTCAGAGGAGGAAGGGTTGGACGACCTAGAACAAGACCCTACTTCTTTAGATCTAACTAATTCTACTTCCCTAGACTCGATAGACCATAATCCTAACCTAGGAGAAAGGAGACCTAGTGGAAGGGAAGGAGCAGGGGACTCGTGCCCCTGGGATGAGGATGGAGACAGGGTAGCATAATCTTCCACTGAAATCTCCGTTTCAAATTTGACATTTTTTTGGAGATTAGTAGAGACTACACAGCAAGATGAAGGAGGCGGGAGCCGCATAGGGAATAGCTCGGGGAAGATGCAGTCAAAGAAGGAATCGGAAGATGAGAACCACATCTCGTGGAGTTGGGTGTTGGGAGGAGGAGGAGTGAATAGAGTGGATAGATCAATGGGCGGGCAATGCCCGCAGGCACAAGGAATAAATAGAATTTCGGGCGGATCAACGAAGGATGGATTTACCATGATAGGAGGAAGACGGGGTAAGAAATCCCATTGCTGGAGGAGAGATTGAAAGCGGGAGGGAGACCAAGAAAAGACAATCGGTGAGCTCCCCTCCTCCCGTGGATCATCGACTGGCCGCTTCTTCGGCCTCCATTTCACGAGCCAAACCTCTTGCTTCTTCTGGTAGTCTTCTTCATGAAACAACCCCTGAAGGGCTTGACCATAATCAAGCATATCATCTTCTGGCCTCTTCAGTGCTGGCAGTGGACTGGCAATCGGACATACTGTATTTCTCCCTGACAGAGATGGCTACAGAGCTAATGTGCCGGGCTGGAGAGGCCCTCGAACAAAGTGTTGACGGTAGTCCTAGGTGAGTGGCCCAGAATCACCCATCATAGATAATGCGGTTTCTCGATAGCCAAGACCTCTCCTGCTCATCTTTCTTCCCTTGGGTATGGGCTTGGTCATTCCTTGTAATTGTGCACCGAGGCCTCTCCCCGGTTGGTAGCCCAGTTTCAATATAATGTTCCAGCCTTTTGAGTCTCGGATCTGGGGCTTCATCTTGATGTCAACTGGAGTAATGATGGGCCTAGGAGGTGTATAAGCCCAAGGGAAGTTCAAATCCAGCACTGATATGACGGGTCGGCTGCTTGGCCAAAGTGTAGGAAGAATCTGTTCTGAAATGGCCTTAACCGATTGAACCGTGGACAAGCTCTTGACTTTGACGACCCTCCCTTGGAAAGGGAATTTGACGCACTGATGTGCGGTGGAGGGTACGGCACCGAGTGTATCAATCCATGGATGACCCAAGATCACCTTAAACATGGGGTCAATGTCCAGCACATAGAACTCCACGGGCATAGTAAGGGGCCCGAGCTCCGCTTGAATAGTGACTACCCCGTGACATGCTCTCCTTGAGTTGTCATATGCTGCTATAGTGGTGGGGGTAGGTCGTAACAATTCTTCAGATATATTGCAAGCTCAGAGAGTGCTGATTGGGCATACATTAATTGAAGCCCCTGTGTCAACCAGTGCTGCCTCGATGCTAACTTTGTTCAGAATGATTGTAATGCAGAGTGGCATTTGCCGAGTTTCTGGAGGTGCTAGCTCAGTTTCTGAGAATGTAATTGCCGGCCCTTTAGAAATAGTTGCTAGTGTTGTTGGTAAGCTGTCAACTGCCATGTCCTTGCTGACCATCACCTTCTGTAGGAAATCCCTGAGAGCGTCCTGGTGCAGGGTGGACCTTTTGATAAGTTCCAGAACTGATATCTTGGCGGGCACTCGGTCTAGATGATGTAGCAAGTCGTATTGAGTACCCGGTAGAGGTTCGGCTTCTTCTTGTTCGGCCGTTGGCTGAGAGGACTGGGGATTGGAGGTAGTGGGGTAATTCCGATGGAACAACTTCCCGCTTCTTAAGGCGCAATTTGCCGCAGCGTCGGGAAATGATATGATTGGCCCGGTAGGGTGGATGAGTGGAATAGACTGCGTGGGAGAGATGATCTGGTGAGGGGTGATGTTGGTGTCACGCCCCGAACAAGGCGGAAATATCGGGACGTACAGTTAGGGACACGTTGGCAAGAGAGAGAACTAATCTAAAATAATACACAAGTGCTACAAGATGGAAATACTAAATGATCATTAACAAACCACAACTGATACAATAACCTCAAGTTCAACTTAATACAACTGGAATAATCAACCACTAAAACTTAATAACATGACTGAGACTAAAAGCTCACCAAAACACAACTAAAGAAAGATAATACACTACTAACACACTAGAACTGATACACTTAAGACATCACTCCTGCCCTTCCCCATCGGTAAGCGCGTCACCTGAAAAGCCTGGAAAGGGGGGAAAACACAACTATGAGCTGACGCTCAGTAGGAAATAACAGACAGGTATAAGTGATTAACAGTTTAATTACATTTTAAAATGTCATGCTACAAATGATAAAAATAATAAAAAGATAACGGTGATATCACGAAACAGAATTCAAAGATCTTGCAAGGTCAAGAAATATAATGAATAGAATAGTAAGACAAGAATTTACTACAGGAGGTAACGATAAAAAGTTGGCCATATCAAGACAATTCAAGTCATATCAAGCACGTATGTAATTTCATTTCCACGTCCAAGTAATAAGCAAGTAAAGTAACCACAAGTAGAGTATAGAACAGTGAAGAGTGGAAAGTGAAAAGTAGTAGAAAGTAATGTAGAGAGTAGTGGAGAGAGTAGTGGACAGTCCTAGATTTAACACATGTCAAGTACTGGTGCCAAATGCCACACCTAGTCATTCACCTCCCCGGGGGTACACGTAGTGTTCGGGCGCTCTTCCCAGGACCAGACCGAGCCCTTAATTGTTTGCCAGGCATTGATTTCTTTGGATCAAAGATCCCACGAATCTAGACTTCCACAGTTTATGGCCAGAATTCCAAGGTTTAAACTAAGTAGCAATAACAACTTCACGTAGGAAAGAGATTCATTTCCAGAATTTCAAGGTAAGTATAATCATCAAGGAGATCGAAACCAAGTCACAACAAGAGTAAATCGTGCTGCGCTACTGTAAAACAGCAGCAATCAAACAAGCTAATCAACATATTAATCATAATCACCAAGTTAAGATATCATGATTAACCATTATCATTTACATTAAGACAATTGCCAAGAAGCTGATTCAAGATGATAAGGCAAAGAACAACTCCCACAGGAGTGAAATAGAATGCATTAACAGAGATTTAGTTACACCATTAACCACTAATTATGTGGGTTTCTATTTAATCTTATATGTATTGAAATGAAGATGATAAACGGTGTGTTTTTACACTAAGTTTGCATGTATGGACCAATGTTAATTGAAACTAAAAAGGGTACATGAATAGGTCATTAGTTCCTCAAAAATGTAGTTTTCAATGTGATTAGCTTGAATGGATTGATTCTCCAATGATCTGGATTGATCCCCGGGTCAAAAACATCATTAATGGGGTCATACAGGGCATGGGTCGACCCATTGGGTCGACCCCTGGCATTCCAGGAGCCTTCCTGGGTGTGGGTCGACCCATTGGGTCGACCCCTCAAAAAAAAAACTTCATGGGTCGACCCATTGGGTCGACCCCCTTCACTGGGTGCATGGGTCGACCCCATGGGTCGACCCCTACACTTCCAGAAGCGACGGGTGATTCCGTAAACCATGAAAACTCAATGATTTGGGGTCTAAATGAGTTGGGATTTTAACCAAATGCTCTAGGGTTCTTAATATACATACTAAGGTCATAAAACAAGAGATTGAAACAAGAAATTTGCTGAAAACTCAATCGAATCACAACCTATTTATGATGAATACATGAAGAACCTAGTTCTTGACATGCGTCTACTAAAATGTAGATTTCTCTCAATATACACAACGGAATTTGGGGCTTTTTATATCAAAAGAAAGCTAACTTAATGATGATCCCAACCATATACTATAAGCCATATGTGAATCAAGTTATCTAATCCAAAAACAGCCCGAAAATCAAGCTTCTACTTGAAGAACATAATATACATCAAATTCTAGACATGCTCTTACTAAAAATCAAAATTTTCCAAGTATGCTCAATGAAATTTGGGGCTTCCTACGTTAAATGAAAGCTAACAACATGCTGATTACATCATGTAAGTTAATTAGAGTTTGGTTGTTAGATCCTACCTCAAATCGGAGAGAGAAAACTCAAACCCTAGGATGAAGAACACTTGGACAGCACCTCACAAAAAGCTCAATTTCTCCACGGACACCTAATGAAAATTGGGGCTTTTGCCACCAATGGATAGAGCTCGATGAGAGGAACAATTTACTATACTCATGATCAAGATTTGGTTGAGAATTCCTACCTCAATCGATGGATCAAAGAAGGATGAAGGAAAGCCAACGACCTGCTGACCCACCTCCACAAATCGAGCTAGATCTCTCCAGATCTGAAACTTCAGCGAACCCCATAGCAGCCAAATGAAAGAAGACTCGTAGGGCTTCATTTTGATAGCTCATAGAGCTTCTGGAGCCTTCGGAATTGGGAGTATTCGCTGCTGCAAGCTACGTGTTTAGAAACGGCGCCGAAATCCTTGACTTGACCAAACTATGTCGGCATCACGTTTTGGGGCTAGGTTTACCTCAAATTGATTGAGGATAAATGTTCCTTACATTGTGGCCTTCCATTTGCCCTTGATTTCAGATCATTTGGTCGAGTATTGAGGTCGAATTTCGTGTTTTAAACTAAGGGTTAGGTATGGGTCAAAAGTGTGCACTTTTGGGTTTAAACTCTAAATCGATCTTACCACGGATTTACAATGGCCTAATGCCAGAAGGAAAAGTTGTTATCTACATCGACCTAAATCTATTTACTATTTTTACAGATTTTTCTAAGGTAGTCGGATTATTACTTATACTATTCCGTAAATAGTTAAATGTTAAGTTCGGCAAACCAAGTTCACTAATTCGGCATAATAAATGATTTTCTTAGGCTTAAATGTAGAAGACAAAGTTGCTAAACAAAATTAATTCTACAAGATGTGATTTTTGGGGATTTTTAGAAAATAGTAGAAAAATGACTTATTCTATTAATTAATTAATTAATCTAATTAATTTGGATAATTCTCATTAATTCGAATAACTTCAAATAAATTCTAAATAATTACAAATAACTTTCTAAATAAATTTCTAAAGAATTTGGGGTCTTACAGTTGGGGTTAACAGGAGATGGTGGCTGGATGAGTGGCGTGGGATGAGCGGAAGGTGGGGTGAGATGGGGGATGGTGCGGATGGTGGGAGGACGAGTGTAGGCAGGGTGACGGGCGGAGGATTGGATGACGGGATGGTTATGACCGTAGGAGGGGTAACTAATGGTGGGTATGATGGCACTGTGGGTGGTGGTGGATTTGCTGGTGCGGGTGTGAATGGAAGGACAAGCAGAGAGGGTGTTGGGTGTGTAGGGGGGATAAATGAAGGAGTGAGAGGGTTGCGGTGGTTATGGTGGAGGGCCATTACTTGTGGTACAGTACCATCATCATCAAAAGACCACTCGGCGTTAGGAGCCGTGGGTTGGACTACATTGACTTGCGCCGGCGGCTGAGGTTGTGGAGCGGGCGGATGGTTTGGCATCGGATTTTGATGGATCCCCAGATCCTGAACCTGCTGTGGTTGCTGCTGTTGTGGCGGCTGCTGTGGCTGCGGCGCTTGATGCTGCTACACTTGCTGCCTCTGCGGCTGCCTTCTCTTTTCGTTAATCTCAACAATGGCCCTGTGCATTTCGGCCCAATCTATCCTCTGTCCTTCATGAAGATCATATACTAGGTCCCGGAATTGAAAACATCCTTCAATGGTATGTCCCGGTTGCCTATGGAACATACAATACTTCGTATGATCAACAGTCGGATTCCAGTTGGGCCATTCCGGAGGAAGCTGTATAGCATTAACCGACATAAGAGCCGAGAAAATATCCGTGAGGGTTTCTGGCAGTGGAGGATATTATGCCCTCTTGGGAGCCGGGCGCTTGTTGTTCGGGTTGTTGTTATAGCCGTTGGGTGGAGGGACGTTGTGGTATTGCGGGGGTGGTGGTGGTTGCTGTGGTGCGGCAAAGGTGTTTTGTGGAATGGTGAAGGTGGGCGGAGGGTTTTGCGGAGTGATTTGGGAGTTCTGTGGAGCGGGATTTTGTGGAGTGCGGGGGTTTTGAGGGAAGCGGAAAGGTGCATTTTGGAATGGAAAAGCAACGGCTTGAACCTACTCATTCGTTTGGACCCCTTCTGTAACCGGCCCTTGTGGCTTCTTATGGTACTTGGGCTTTTGGTTTTCGAACAGATAATGGATAGGGGAGTCCTTGAACTGAGTCTGAATAAAGCGCGCCCGGCTATATAGTTGGTGCATGTTGGCTATGTCGTTCATTTCCAGGATGTTTCGGAAGGTTGGAGTAGCATTTGAAATAAGTAGCTTGACCTTCTCTTCCTCCGGAATATGACCGGGCACTCTAGCGGCCATCTGCCTCCACCTATCCGCATAAGTGGCAAACTCCCCATCTGTTTTCATCTTTTCGGCCACTAGATCTGTAAAAGAATATTCCGGGCCAACCCGGTCTTGAAACTGCTGAATAAACTTATCTTTTACTACCTTAAAGCTCTCAGCTTCTTCCAATGGCAGAGAATAAAACCATTCCAGTGCAACACCATCCAATGATCGGCGAAATAAATATGCCATAAGGCGATCATCATATTGAAATTGGGCCGATTCATACAAGAAATCCCTCACGTGAATAAAGGGATTGCCGTTCCCGTCATATTTTCTATAATTGGGGAGCTCGGACTGGGGAGGGAACCGGATGTTCTGGAAGCTGGGAACAGGAACATCTACCAAGGATTGTGGGCCAACCCGCTTCTGGAGGAAGTCGAGTTGTTGTTGCATGGTGGCCCATTTATCAAGTAATTCCTGCTCTCTGGACGGAGCATGGGTAGTGAGAGATGATGATTGGAGTTGAGGAGGGGAAGGGTGGACCGTGACAGGAGGTGGGAGCCCTTAAGCAGGAGCAGAAGGATAAACGGCCGCAGTAGGGGGCCCATAAGAAGGATATTGGGCCTGAGATTGACCCAGATTGGAGTGGACTTGGACAACTCCTGCCTGAGGGCGCAGGAAGTTGGAGGGGCCCATGAGGACTTGTGGAACCAGTGGGCTAGACAGGTGATGATCCATCTGAGTGAAAGAAGGGATAGGGGACTTCCCTTTGTCAAAAGATTGCTAGGCTGAAGCGGAAGATTGGCCCGTCTCCATGCCGGTGAATGTGATGGTCCGGGGTTGGACCAGAGTGAGATTAATTGGAGTGGGCTGGATGAGAGGATTGGATTGACCCTACATAGTCATGGGAGGGGAGATATTGGATCCTTGCATGACCTGATAGACAGTTTGGAGTTGGGCCGGATCCAATTGGGCCATCATCTGGAGAATGGAGCCCGTAGAAGGGGTAGAGAAGGAAGGGGTAGTCTGACCACCTTCCATGGAGGTAGAGGATGGAGGAGGGGCTGTCCCCTCTCCAGAAGAGAATGAGGTAACCCTAGCAGGGTTTTCAAGAAGCCCTTGAGGAAGAGAATCCTCTTGGGAACGGGGAGGATTGAAAGAAGCCATGGTGGATTCGAAGAGCAGATTTGAGTAGCACTTGGAGAATGAGTTGACCCTAGGAGGTACTTCCAACTGACGAAAACAACTCCACATGCAACGAACAACCTTAACAAGATGCAAACAACACAACACAAACACACAATGAGCAACCAAACTTAGACGATTTATCACAAAGATGTAAGTAGCAAGAGATGAAGACACTCAAAGTCAACCAAGTTGTTTAATATGATGCTTCAAGATTCTTTATGATTTCTCCTTTGGAACTTTAGTGGATTGATTAATATGAGCTCTCAACAATAGGTTCCTGACGGGAGATGGATGTAAAGCTTGTTTGACTCTAAGTGTGACCACTCCTTCACTTATGCAACCCTAGACACGGGGTGGAAAAGGTACAACCGGCCCGACGTCCGTGTGGGAATCCACAGCTCGCGGGGACTTATGGAGGTCCTTGGTGTGATTTCCTAGTCGGCCCCAAGGAATATGGAGACGAGAGGTCCGCACACCAAGGTAGGAAAATGCAATCTAATGTATGAAAGTATGAATGAACCTATATGCACCGGAGTGCATGCAAAATCTAGCCTAGAATCTAGCAAACAACTATGCACACAATGATGTAAGTATGTAGAACAATCAGGGAGGAAGTCAGATATCACCCAAGCAAGAAAATCATAGCAGAAACTGTGAAAAGTAATGCACCTCGGGATGCGTACCTATCTGGAGTATAACGGTCTATAGACCCCACGTTAGAATATAATAACGGTCGAAGGCCAGACCGCCAGAAGTAATATAACGTAGAGCACCAGGACCGTCGGATGAGCCAGAGAGCCAAAAACAACCAGAAATAAAAGGGAAATCCGTGAAAAGCCCACACACAGGATCAGGCATATAACGGTCCAATGCCCCTGCGTCAGAGTGGCCTAATGCAGGGACAGAGGGCCGTCAGAACACCCAGAGGACCAGAAATAAGATGAAGTAAGAGGGAGATCCGAGGACAATCAAACAAGGGAATGATGGCAGGTTTAAACAGAGATCAGGACACGATTGGCACAAGTTGTCCCACCGTGATCGCTAAAAAATTATCTGTTGATTTGTTTTGCTTCTCTTCTTCTTTTTATTTTATGTGCAATAAAGATGATAGGCAAAAATCAAAGATCTCAATCAACCCAAGGACATGCGAACCATGAACCTAGGCAACCAGAACAAGCTCTAGCATGGGCATGCTATCTCAATCATCAAACTAAACTAAGGGAATAAAGAAAAACACACGCCGGGGCGTGGAGCAAGAGCAAATAAAAGACACACCGCAAGGGTGGAGGAAGCAAAGAGGATAAGAGATATGAGATGGAGAGAAAGCTAATGCCCAATACTAAGAAAGAACGTGATCGCCACCAAAGTAGAAACAAGCCAAAGACTTGAAAATACCTTGGAAATAGGTGGATGAAGCACCCGCCCACGGGAGAGAGAAAATCAGGGAAATCTGCAGATCAACAGAATGTAACGGCCGAAAACCCACGCGTCACTGGGAAGTGACGGTCGCTCGATGAACCGCTATATGAATCTGACGCGCCTGCACAAGACCGTCAAATAACCTACAGTAATAGCTTGTTGATTCTTTTAACTCTAACTCCTCCAGCCGGCCAGAAGACTTGGCCCTCGTGTGGTGAACCTGTAAACCTGCCAAAGAACGTGAAAACACAAGAGAATAAACCCAGATTAGCACTTTAAACAATATAGCATAAATTCTTTAATAAACTCAATAGCATGCAAAAGGAAAGAAAAGTACCAGGGAGGTTTTGGTTTTTTAACCCCTCTGGGCGTTTTAAAAAAAGATAGGAGGATGTTTAGATGATGAAAAACCAGGGAGAACGTGGAAAAAGAAGAGGGACAATGCTTTTGATGAAAGGAAGATGAGGAAGAACACAATATGTAATGATAAACTTTGAAAACCAATGGAACAAATACTCCCTTCACCGTGAAGCAGATGAACTTGAGAGACAATTCTCCATGGTCAGATGTGACTCCAGAATGCGGCAGCAGTTCGACGTGAACTCTAGATCTTCCTCCTTCGGGCCATGAAGTTAAGGGTGCAATTTATAGACCCTCAAACTCTCCGGTCGAGCAGAGGATAATCCAGCAAGATAAGAGAATAATTCTTAGCAAATCCCTGAAGATAATATCACCAAGAGTCCATAGAAACAAACAGAAGGTTCTGAGGATCAGATTTGGAAGAGAAATCAACAATTCAAGCTCTTATCTCGACCACGGAGTAGCATAGAAAAGGCCTGAACTGCCAGGAATCTCTGTTGGATGTAACGGCTGGTTGACAGACCGCCACATGAAAATAACGCGCTAGGGAATGTCCGTTACATTTAACCTTATCTGAAAAGAGATAAGATCAACGGGAAGAAGATCAAACAAGTTGGACTCTCGAAGGAAAGTAACGGCCAAGGCTGGACGCGTTGGAATAAATAACGGCTGCATGACAGACCGTTAGATTCAACGGATAAGCAAGAGGATAATCTATAGAACAAAGGCCTCAAACTTTAGGACTCTTCAATAAGTAACGGCCCAAGGATCATGCGTTATATGGAAGTAACGCCCCCAGGGAGGACCGTTATTAACAATGAGGATAAAAGGTGCAAAGCTTGCTAAGCTCATCGAATAAAAGGCCACAATAAACCACACTCCAACCAAGGAGAAGACCCAAGAAACAGGCTTCAAACTGATCAAGGAGACTCAATGAAGAGTGAACAACTTGGAGCATCATATGGATAAACAAGGAGATGACCCAACTCATTGGTCATAAAACGGGTGTCAACACCAGTCAGCTCCTGCGTGAGCTATATCTGTTTTACAATTTCTTCAGCTTTTAGTTGTTGTGATTTTCAATCGTTTGTTTTCCTTTTCATCTTTCATCAAGCTGTTAGTCAGCAGAGCAAGCTGTGTCGCTCAGCGGTAGCAGAGGATTGGTTCCTCTGGACGGCCAAGCTGTATTGCCCAGCGGACGGCGAAGCTATAACGCCCAGCGGTCAAGCTGTTAGTCAGCGGTCGGCTAAGCTGTAAGGCCCAGCGTAAGCTGTTAGTCAGCGGTTTGTAGGCAAGCTGTGTCGCCCAGCAGTTTTCAAGCTGTTTGGCAGCGGAATCCACACTTTGGTTTGAGTGTGGGGTGGACATAGGTCTGGAGGACCGAACCACCTTAAAAATCTTCTGTGCAGTGGTTTGATTGTCTATTATGTTTCGTTAGATGCATGCTTAGGCTCGATGCATTCTTTCATCTAGTGCGTGGTTTATTCGCACACCGCATATTTGATTGGATTTGAGTCTGCACAGCAGCGCATATAGAGTAGATCAGAAGTTCAGTTTATTTGATCTTCCCTTTTCTTTCGAAGAGAGCACCTATGTCATACAAGTCTCCTAGTTGTGTTAATTCCGCATCATTGTTCAGTTACAAGTTTTAATCGGACAAATTTTTTGTAAAAGGGGATTCATTCAACCCCCCTTCTGAATCCGAGCCTTGCACCCATCATTATCGTCTAGCATTACCTCCACAGTTGGTAGGAGTTCATGATGTATTCCATGTCTCTATGTTAAAGAAATATGTCTACGATCCGTTCCACGTTATCACTTATGATAATCTGGAGATCCAAAAGGATTTGACGCACAAGCTAAAGCCAATCAAAATAATTGAACAAGAGGTACGTCAACTTCGGTATAAAAGCATTCCCATGATCAAAGGTCAGTGGACCAAATCTTGCCCACATGAAGCAACATGGGAGACGGAGGAAGCCATGCGCAAGAGATTTCCCAATCTATTTGAATGCAAGTACACTCTCCCTTAAAGCCTATGTATGAGAATTTGGGGACCAAATCCTCTTAAGTGGGGGAGGGTGTAATACCCCAGAATTTTGTATAAGATATTCTAGAATTTTCTAGAATTTATCTAGATTTTCTAAGATTTTTTAGAGATAAATGGACTATTAAAAGAATTTGGGTTAATTCAAAACCAAATAATAAAGCCCAAGATTTATTAATTAACCTGGCCTTTTAAATAAGACCAAAATGGCCCAAAACCAAGCCCACAAGGTTTGGCCCATATTCTAGAAACTTAAAATTGGATATTTACGGAATTTAGGGGGATAATTACTCCTTAAAGGGATAAATAACTGGATAAATAATAGGAAGAGTTTGAAATCAATCAAACTCGGCACCCAAAGCCAAAAACGGTCTATCGGGTGACCGCTTGGGGATTGAAAACGGTCTAGACTAGACCGCCACTATCTGCAGATTCCGTGAATGGAAGAAGGCGTGAAAAGATGGGAACTTTGGCATCCAAATCACCTAGGATCGATGCAATATCTTAGATAGATGAGTCTAAAAGGCTTAAGGATCAAATTGAAACCTTAATTAGAACTATATGTTCGTTGTAATCTATGGAAACCCTAGCTAACCCTATAAATAGACCCAGAACCAACCTGCACGACCCTTAATTTTGGCTTGCGTGGAACTAAAGTAAAGAGGCCGAATTAGAGGTATGTTCTTTAGAAGAATTTGTTTATAATACTAAGGTCTGACTACCCTCAAAATTTCATTCTAGGAGATCGATCGCACGAGGAGTTAGAGACATCCAAAGTCGCTGGTTCGGTACAAGCAACTCAGGAACCTGTGCGACCAGGACAGATTGAGCAGCAAGTTATAAGCCATAAGCGAGGTAATTATATAAGGGTTCTTTTGAGTTAATTGTTCCTTTTAGTACCCTCTTCTTACCCTCCAAATTTCGTGGTATTAGGTGAAGGGGATCAGAAGTTAGAAGGCCACGAAGTAGCTGGTTCGGTTCAGGACGAGCAGAACTAGGGTCAAGTTCCAGCCCAAAATTGGAAATCTAAAGCCCAGATCAGAGGTATGTTATCTCATGAATGGCTTAAACATGGTGTTAGGAATAAAAGTACTGTACATAGAGAATTTTATGTTTTATTGGGACTATGTATTTAGTGTAATCTCCATGCATAAATCTAAGCCCTAATTAAGTTAAAAGAAAATCTCTTGTTCATTATACACAAATCCATGCATATTCTTGACCTATTCTCATTCTATCATGTTTTAGAATAGGCTATCGTTGATTTCCATGCATAACATGCCCTAGGTTAGTGTTTATTTTACTATTTTTCTCGATTTTCTGTCAAATAGATAGAAACGGTCAATATGTGACCGCTAGAGATAGCTAAGCGGCCCCGCGATAGACCGCTATGCCCAGTGAAACGGTCATCACGAGACCGTTTGATTTTTTGAGTTCTGTATTTATGTTAACCCGAAACATATTGTAGAATAACCTTATTATCATATAGTAAGCCTAGTTAATTAGGTTTTACTTCTGTTCTAAGTATTGTATCATATACTTGGTTACACTTATTTTTCATCTTAGTTGATTTTAAGTTCTTTCTGCACTTGGGACTTATTTTAAACTTATGTTAATTTCATTGCAAAATATTATAATTTTATAATTAAATGGTTTCTATGTTGTATACATAGTACATATGGTGTTTTGTCCATATGTTTCACTGTTTCACTCTTATCTTTTGAGTCATTTTCTTAAGTACATGGCATATACTCCGGTATGTGACCATTATTTACACTTTGCACTTATAGGCACACTTTCTTGGACTTATGAACCTCTCCGTCGGATATTCCTTCTGTTGGACTAGGGGATTATGTTTCAAGGCCTCCGTAAGACTCCGCGAGCCTGGGATTCCCACTAGGACGCCGAGCTGGTTGTACCATCAAAGCCAATTGTCTAGAAAAGCACTTTACTGGTGTTTTATGTGTTCTGGACCTTAGCGGCCCTATGGACGACCGCTAAAGGGAACCAAGCGGCCATTCACTAGACCGCTAAAGCTCCAAAAAGTTTTCCTGCATCGACACTTCTTTTTCATGCGTCGACTCTAATTATAAAACGGTCCAGATCCAGACCACTTTCTTCATGAAACGGTCTAGTAAATGATCGCTTTATCTCTGAACCTGTCTAACCCGAGGTTTGACCTTTGGGGTTGATTTTCTTGAGTTCGTTGATCGTCTTAGGATTATCTGGAGTCTCAACACATGTTTAATAAGTCAATATTAAGATATGAAACTTAATGAATGTACCGTTATGCTGTCGGAATGCCGACGGGGTATAATATTCTTTTAATTCTTCTTTGATATCTCATATCAATTTTGGTACGTTCTATACCTTAGTTACTTGGTCATGAAACTTATTATTTGGAATTGAATTATTGGCCAAAATTATTGTTATATCTCGTGAAAGTAGCTGGATTTATAACTTGAAGATGCAAGACTGGGCATGGATTGTGTCCAAGGGCTCCATGCTAGCCCCCTCGGCCGATGGTCAGAAACGTGCTATAAACCATGGGGTATGATGATATTGGCGTCGCATTACGCTGGGAGTACTTTGTCTTATAAATGAGTGAAAAATCACGAGACTCGTTATGGAAATTACATGCTTGTTAATGACTGTCTAGTACATAGCCTTTACAAGGTTGTGTAAAGTACTTCCTAGATTCTTGCTCGCACATTCTTGTTCATGAAAGGCCAAATTAATCTTGCTTGTTCATGGTCTATACTCGCTTACATCTACTTGCTCAGTTATTTCATGATTCTATATTCTTGGTTATCTTGGTTTATATCGCTTGTTTATCGCGTTCTTATTTTTACCTAACGATCTAGAGCTAAGACATTAATCATTTAAATATTACCTTCATGTTGATGCGAAGATACCTACTGGGCAAGTATGCCCATACCTACTTTCTCAATTTTCTAGGAAGTACTGATGGATCGGATTCGGAATATACAAGTAGCGGGTCCGAGAGTGATTGAAGGTCAAATGGATTGAGAGAAGACCTAGTTGTCAAGTGTCTAGTCAAGTCCTATTGTAATTTTCTATTTTCTTGAGTCTATGATGTAAGGATGTTTAAAGTCATAATCTTATATACATTTGGGTCATTATTATGAATAAAGCAAAATTTTGGAAAAGATATAATTGTGTAATTACTTTTATGTGATTATCTTGCGCTCTGATTTCTTGCTTGCGAGAGGCTTACCATGCCGGCTGTTTACGTTTCGATATTCCTTCCGCTGTATTAAAAGCTCGGGGCGTGACAACTTCCACTGCATATCTCGGGGCGTGACAGTTAAGTTGGTATCAGAGCCTAGGCTTAAGTAAGTCCTAGAAAAATGTCATGTCATAGGCTAAGTCCAAGGTTTCGGGACCCGTACCTATGAACTAGGAAGAAATTTTTGATCCATGTGAGAATTGGGTAGAGCCCAGAATAAGATAGTTATATAGAACTTTATCTTTAAGTAAATCTTCCTAAACTCCAAGGAAATAACAAATTATTTATCTTCTCAGGCACTTCATTCCCACAATGGCCACAAATCGCGCGAACTGGGAAGCGATGCAACAAACTATTATGGGTCTTACCCAAGCCCTACAAATTGTGGCCCAAGCTGGCGCGAGGGCATGCGTTGGTGATTTACACAGGAACTTCCGGTGATGTGACACGAGGTCAAGGAAGGACTTCAAGTGTCAGTTGGAGAGCAGGAAGGCGAGGTGACTAGAAAAGAACGGAGGAGCTCGGCCGGGGCCTCACACCCATCCCCATCTCAGGGACGACGCAGTCACGCTCCTCAATTCTTCTCTGCGGTGATGGCAGTTGCAGGCGTTGCAGTTGGCACGGCAGTGCTGGCGGTAGTGATGGACGATGACGACAGTTGAACGGTGAAGGAGGAAGATCGTGGAGCTTTGATGGGGCTTCACACCAGTCCTCTTCTCAAAGACGATGCATCGGAGCTTCACGGACGACCTCCATGGAGGGGTGAAGTGGGGTTGGGCCTCTCAGCTGGGGTTCCAAAAATTGGAGGACACACAAGCCATGGCTAAAATTCAAACTATTTCATTGCATTCTATATTATCTCCATCGTGGGTTTACATTTGTTTAAATAGAAAACATGGGGAGGGGAATGGGCACCTTGGAATACCAAGAGCCATGGTTCCTACGAGGAGTACCTAATAAATGCACATAAGTGCAACCATTATACATATGTATCTATGACAAAATAACTAAAGACCACCTAGGTAACTCAAGAGGCTTGGGTTCCTACGTGGGTCTTCATAAATGCACATAAGTGCAACCATTATATATATGTATCTATGACAAAATAACTAAAGACCACCTAGGAAACTCAAGAGGCTTGGGTTCCTACGTGGGTTCCTAAGTTTATATATTTATATATATATATATATATATATTACTAATGACAAAAGAAAACACTACATATGAGGCCCACTCTATATATGCCCCAATAAACAAAAGACAACTTAGACATAAATTTATATTTGATAGTTTTGCCGATGCCACTTGACGATCCCGTCAAACCCCTCCGCTTGGAAGAGGTTGGACCTCAAACCTTGAATCTTGAATCGCAGGACCTCGGCTTGTTGGGACAAACCGGACGACTTGCTCTGATACCATTTGATGTAACACGAGGTCAAGGAGGACTTCAAGCTGTCAGTCGGAGAGTAGGAAGGCGAGGTGACTAGAGAAGAACGGAGGAGCTCTGCCGAGGCCTCACACCCATCCCCATCTCAGGGACGACGTAGTCGTGCTCTTCAATTCTTCTCTACGGTGATGGCAGTTGCAGGCATTGCAGTTGGCACGGTGGTGGCGGCGGTGGTGATGGATGACGATGGCGGTTGAACGGTGAACGAGGGAGATCGTGGAGCTTTGATGGGGCTTCACACCCGTCCTCTTCTCGAAGACGATGCACCGGAGCTTCACGGACAACCTCCATGGCGAGGCGAAGTGGCGTTCGGCACCCGGGGTTCCAAAAATTGGAGGACACACAAGCCATGGCTAAAATTCAAACTATTTCATTGCATTCTATATTATCTCCATCGTGGGTTTACATTTGTTTAAAAAGAAAACATGGGGAGGGGAATGGGCACCTTGGAATACCAAGAGCCATGGTTCCTACAAGGAGTACCTAATAAATGCACATAAGTGCAACCATTATACATATGTATCTATGACAAAATAACTAAAGACCACCTAGGAAACTCAAGAGGCTTGGGTTCCTATGTGGGTCCTCATAAATGCACATAAGTGCAGCCATTATATATATATGTATCTATGACAAAATAACTAAAGACCACCTAGGAAACTCAAGAGGCTTGGGTTCCTACGTGGGTTCCTAAGTTTATATATTTATATATATATATTACTAATGACAAAAGAAAACACTACATATGAGGCCCACTCTATATATGCCCCAATAAACAAAAGACAAACTTAGACATAAATTTATATTTGATAGTTTTGCCGATGCTGCTTGACGATCCCGTCATCCGGAGTATGAACCCTCCGTGATTCTTAGGTTCTTCTAATCCCGACAAAGCTAAAAATTGGATCGATGAGATGAACAGAATATTTGACGTCATGCAATGCTCGGACCAAGAAAAGGTCTTACTCGCCGCATTTCAACTCAACAAAGATGCGCGTACTTGGTGGAAGGCCACTTCGGCCCATCTTCATAATGAGCAACTCACTTGGGAGGAGTTTCTTGAACTCTTCCGTGAAAAATATTTCTCCAAGCATGTCAAGGAGAGGAAGGCTGCAGAATTTGCCTCTTTAAAGTAGGGTATGATGTCTGTGACAGAGTACAAACTCCAATTCTCTAGGCTGGCACCATATGCTCCTCACTTGGTGGCTACGAAAATTCTTAAAGTTAATCGCTTCATGGATGGCCTAAGGCCGATCTTCATAAATCAACTTGGACCTCAAAATATCCGCACATATATAGAGATGGTCCATAGGGCTTATTTATGTGAGAGGACTTTGGAGAAGCTTGAGAAGTTTAAGGGTAAGGGCGAGGAGTCCAGCCGCAAGTTTGACAAGTGCGGACGAAAAGAAGACAAGTTCAGCATCACAGGTACCTACAAGTCTCGTGACAAGAAGAAGCGATCCCGTAATGGCAACGGGAACGGCAAGAATAAGAAGATTAAAGAAGAATAAAAGCAAGTCGTGATGGCTTGCTCATTCTGTGGAAAGTTCGGTCATTCGGCCGAAGAATGCTACAAGCGTCTCGGCACTTGTTTACGTTGTGGAAATCGGGAGCACCGCATGTCAGATTGCCCTCTAATGAAGGAACAAATGGCAGGAGTAGATGGCAAGCTCGCCTAAATGCCGTGCTGGACGGGGAAGCACCCAAAGATGATGGATTAATGGAAGGTATCGTTCAAATATATTCCCATCCTGCTTTTGTACTATTTGATACTGGTGCTTCTCATTGCTTTATATCTACAGCTTTTGCTAAAACTTTGCCAGTTTCACTGATCCCTCTACCTTCAGATCTAGCAATTACAACACCTTTAGGCCCTAGAACTAAACTCACAACCCACTACCCTAATAGCGAGGTAACCATAGAAGGCCATAATCTTCCCATAAATCTAGTATGCCTTGATATGAAAGTCTATGATGCTATCCTGGGCGTAGATTGGCTTATTGACCATTATGCCAATATAAATTATCGCAATAGGAGGATTTCTTTCCACAAATCGGATCTTTCACGATTTTCTTTCCTTGGCGTCAAGTATAGGAAGAATCATGTTCTTATTTCTTCTCTTTACGCTTGCAAACTCAGCTCACAAGGTTGTGAAGCCTTCTTGCTTCTGTAATGGTTACCGAGTACAAGGAAATCATCTTAGAAGAAATCCCTATTGTAAGAGAGTTCCCCAATGTCTTTCCAACCGACTTACCCATTTTACCGCCCGAAAGGGAAGTAAACTTCTCTATTGAACTCATTCTTGGAGCAGCACCTGCTTCAATAGCTCCCTATAGGATGTCCCCCACGGAACTCAAGGAATTGAAGAAACAACTTTAGGAGTTATTAGACAAGCGCTTTATTCGACCCAACACATCCCCTTAGGGTGCGCCGGTCTTGTTCATCAGGAAGAAGGATGGATCTCTCCATTTATGCATCGATTACTGGAGACTAAATCAACTCACCATTAAGAATAAATATCCGTTGTCGTGTATCGATGAGCTATTTGATCAAATCTCTGGAGCAGAATATTTGTCAAAGATCGACCTCAGGTCAGGTTATATACCATCAACTCAAGATTAAAGATGAAGACATTTACAAGACTACTTTTCGGAGCAGATATGGGCACTATGAATTCGTGGTGATGCCGTTTAGGTTAACTAATGCCCCTGCAGCATTTATGCAACTCATGAATAACATCTTCAAGCCCTATATCAACCAATTTGTGGTCATTTTCATTGATGATATTCTCATATACTCCAAGACTAATGAGGAACATGAAGAGCATCTAAAGATAACCTTGCAAACACTAAGAGAACACTAACTCTATGCAAAGCTCAGCAAATACGAGTTCTGGCTAAAGGAGGTCTCTTTCCTTGGCCATATTATTTCAAAGGAAGGTATCGCTGTGGATCCTTCAAAAGTTGATGCTGTCAAAAATTGAAGCCGACCAATGACTGTATCCGAAGTCAGGAGTTTTATCGGTCTGGCTGGTTATTATAGGCGATCTATCAAGGATTTCTCTAAGATCGTTGTCCCTTTGACTAGGCTTACAAGGAAGGAGAATCCGTTTATATGGTCGAATGACTGTGAAGAGAGTTTCCTAATTCTTAAGGAACATCTTACTACTACCCTTGTACTGGCATTGCCCGTTTAAGGGGGTGGCTTTGAAGTCTACACGGATGCATCTGGCATTGGCCTTGGTTGCGTCCTTATGCAACATGATAAGGTGATCTGTTATGCCTCAAGGTAATTGAAGCGTCATGAAGAGAACTACCCCGTACATGATTTGGAATTGGCAGCGGTTATCTTCACCTTAAAAATCTGGCGACACTACTTTTATGGGGAGAAGTTCACTATATTTTTGGACCACAAAAGTCTGAAATATCTTTTCACCCAAATGGAGTTAAACATGAGGCAATGAAGATGGTTGGAGTATCTCAAGGACTTCGACTTTTATATCCAATATCACCCAGGCAAAGCTAATGCTGTGGTAGATGCGCTCAGTAGGAAACCATTGGCAACTCTAGCAAGCCTTAGGAAATGTATGACCTATCTCATAGAAGATTTTGCAAATTTGAATCTAGATGTTGATACAGAAGAAGAAAGGGGTATTATTGCTAATATCCGGTCACAACATACATTAATTAAAGACTTAGTCAAGTTACAAGAAAATGACCCTATGCTGGTAGGGATCAAGACCAATATTGATCGACAGCTGGAATTTTTTATTTTGACCGATGGAAGGCTACTATTCAAGGGTCGGATTTATGTACCGGATCATGTCAGCACTAAGAAGTTGATTATGGAAGAAGCTCATAAATCAAGATACGCCATTCACCCCGGTACTATCAAGATGTACCAAGACTTAAAGAGAAATTTCTGGTGGCCCAACATGAAGGGAGAAGTAGCGGACTTTGTATCTCGATGCCTCACTTGTTAACAAGTCAAGGCGGAACATTTAAAGCGCGCAGGAAAGCTACATTTCTTAGAAATTCCCGAGTGGAAGTGGGAGAGTATAGGGATGGATTTCATCATGGGTCTGCTAAAGACAAGAGGTGGACATGATGGTATATGGATAATAATAGACCAATTGATGAAATATGCACATTTCTTACCAATCAAAAGTCGGTGGTCTGTGGACATTCTAGCAGCAATATATATGAAGGAAATTGTCAAACTACATAGTGTCCATGTCACTATTATCTCCAATCAAGACCCTCGGTTTACATCACAATTCTGGAAGGGTTTACAACATTCATTAGGGACCCGACTCAACTTTAGCACTGCATTCCATCCGCAAACTGATGGTCAAACAGAGAGAACAAACCAGGTGATATAAGATATGCTCAGGGCTTGTGCTATTGATTTTGGTGGAAGTTGGCACGATCACGTACCTCTAGATAAATTTGCCTACAACAATAGCTATTAAGCTAGTCTACAGATGGCATCATTCAAGGCATTGTATGGAAGAAGTTTCCGCTCACCTATATGCTGGAATGAAGTTTGGGAAAGACAACTTCTAGACCCTGAAATCATCAGGGATACTATCGAGAAGGTAAAGCTTATTCAAGAAAGACTCTAGATGGCTCAAGATAGATAAAAATCCTATGCTGACAATAGAAGGCGAGATCTAGAATTCCAAGTGGGAGACCATGCACTTCTCAAGGTTTCTCCAGGTCGAGGTATCCGAAGATTCGACATTAAAGGCAAGCTCACTCTGAGATTTATTGGCCCTTTTAAAATTCTTGAAAGGGTTGGCGAGGTCACATATCGGATAGCTTTGCCTCCTCAATTAGCTAGAGGCCATGATGTATTTCATGTCTCAATGCTCAAAAGGTATGTCCATGACCCATTCCATGTTATATGTCATGACGACCTGGTGATTCAAAAGGACCTGACGTATGAGCAAAAGCCAATCAAAATCATTGACCGAGAGGTACGTCAGCTACGAAATCAAACTATTCCCATGGTAAAAATCTAGTGGAATAAAAGTTTGGACCAAGGCAGAGGAAGCAATGCGAAAGAGATTTCTAGAATTATTCTATTGTAAGTATACTCTCCATAAAACCCATGCAATGAATTTGGGGACCAAATTCTTTTTAAGTGGGGGAGGGTGTAACACCCTGGAAATTTCAAAGAATTTTTTGAAATTAAATACAATTATTAAGTATTTCAAAAAGTTTAATGAACTATTTAATGAATTATGGGTTAATTAAATTGATTTAAAGACCTTATATTAACCAAAGGGCTAAGCCCAACCCAAATAGGCCCCAAAACCCAATTCTAAGACTTTTAGGCCCAAGCCCATTTCTAGAAACGTAATAGGATGAATTCCCTGAAGTCCCGCGATCAATGACACCCAAGAGGGGGGGGGGGTGAATTGGGTGTTTACCAATTTTGAGGAAACTTTTGGCCTTTTATAAAAAATGTGATAGAATGCTACTTAAGATATTCAAAACTATTTGAACACAATTTGAATTTATCAAACTATATATGATAATGATATAGATTATGCAACATACACGAGGATAAATCCGAACAAACAGTTTACACTAATACTCACGGAGAATGGGGGTAGAAGAAATGGACCAAACCACACAATACAAACCACAATGCACAATAGTTTTTAAGGTGGTTCGGATGCAACGACGGCAGTCCTACGTCCACCCAAACCAAACCTGGTGAGGCTTCACTCGGGGATAAAGCCCCAAACGGAGACGACGCGCCAACCACACACGCAGGACGACACCTGCACACACACACGGGGATGCACCCCAACACACACACACACACGGAGACGAGGTCTCCAACACGATCTGACAGAAGGATCAACAACACACACACACACACACGCTACAATAGATGCAGCACTCCACACACTAAAAAGACTGGATCTAAATAGATCCACACACACACACACGTAGATCTAGGAAGCTCTACGCACACAATACACGAATAAAGTACAATGACCACACACGACCACAGATCCAACACGATCCACACACACACGAGTTTGCAGTTTATGAGAAACACAAAATTGAAACTCAAAGCACAAGACACCAAAACAATTAAACCATAGTTTAGAATGCTCCTGATTTAGGCTCCCCCTGAGTGTATGATGCAGATCTTGCGTTGATTCCTTCTTTGCTTGAATAGCTTTGAATGGGTTGTGAAAACCTTATTCTTTCACCTTTGGCAATCTTCCCTTGATCTCTTGCTTGCTTACTTGCTTCTTCCTTTCTTCTTCCTTAGACTGCTTCACCTTGATCTTCCTTGAATGCTTGCTTCCTTCTTCACTTCCTTGGAGGTTGTTAGCTTCAGATTTGGCTTGAAACACCTTGGAGATGGATGAAGATCTTGATGCACGAAGTACTGTTCACAGAGCTACAGTACCCTCTCCTTTCACCTTGGATAGCCTCTCTTTGGATCTCTTGGATAGATAGGGTTTATGGCTCCAATGAGATGTTTTATAGCCCTTGAATGGTCCTTGGACAACCCCCAGACCAGATCCACATTTTGTGGGTGATTGGGTGACTTTAAGATTGAAGAAATCCATGGAGAATGGCTGTTCTCGAAGTGGAAAATAAAGTCAACATATGTTGGCTCGGGGCTGGCGGTCGACCTGTGGAAGATGGCGGTCGACCGCTACTGAGAAACCTGTAGAAATTTGATCCATGAAATTTCAGGTCGACCTAGGGCGGTCGACCGCTGTTGCCGGTCGACCGCCAGTTCTGCAGTATGAGACTTTTTGCGTTTGGCGATTCTAGTTGACCGGAATGACCTAGTCCTGCAATGTTGAAGTGTTAGTCCAATGAAATACATCCAAATAACAATGACTTTGAGTAGATGTTTATTTCATACATTTGGGGATTGGATTTCACTTGGTTTATGCATTAGAAACATCAAGACCATTTGAGCATGTTGCCATGATTGGAATGAGGAACTAATGCATTTGAAGAGTGAACTTGTAAGTTATCAATCCAAGTTGTCATTGTGAACCTCAAATATCATGAATGAAGTTTAGAAATGAGAGGTATATAGAATACCCATGGTGAGATTGATGACTATGACAAGGTAAGAATCTTACCAATGGTTCTTGACAATAAATGACATATACAACATGTGTTGAACTGTAGAAAAGCAAGGTACTTATCCACACGTACGGTTTACCAGGCGACTACAATGAGTTTGATCCTGCAAGTAAGATAGTCAGGGTTAATACCATGCTTGTTCACATTGAAAAGGTTATGAAACCTCTTGTCTCTTGTAAAACCAACATATGCAAACCAAGCATCAAGACCATGTAACCTTTACCATTTGCCATCTCAACCATACAAAAATAACAAGAGCATGAGCAATCAACCACAGGTTTAGTTATCATCACTTAATCACACATTAAGCTTAGTTATCATCAAAACCATAACTTAACAATCACAATAATTATCAAAATAATAACTCAACAATCTCCCCCTTTTTGATGATGATAAACTTTGTGATGATGACAAACTTAATGATAAACTTATTAAGGATGATACAACTAATAGAATGGCACAAAAGTTCTTCTCCCTTGTCACACACAATCATCAATTTTCTCCCCATTTGACATAATCAAAAAGCGGGATAATGTAAATCTTTCTCCCCCTGTGACAAGATCAACAATATCAACAAGCTTATCTTCCTTTGAAACAGCAATAGCCCATCTTATCAAATCAGAAGAAGCAAGGGCAAATCATGGATGAACAAAGCAATATGATTCCAATCAGAGGAAATCAATTGGTGATTATTTTCACAAATCAATATGATACCATTCAAATCAAATACAGTCAAGCATGTATTGATACCAATTGAAGGTGGTGATTGGCCTTAAGGATATGAACCAGTGGAGGAAGATGTTCACAAGATGAGGTGTTCAGTATGATAGCATACAAGATCTAGATCCCATGTCAGATTTCCACAACAAACAAGAGCAGGAGGGCATATCAAAAATATTTTCTTTGATTTTCAAATTTTTTGATTTTTATATTTTGATTTGAAACGCATGAAACTCAAAGCAAGCATATAATTACATGAAAATCGACTAGGGTAAAAGATGAGTTCAAAAACCATGTTGATTATTCCTATGTGGGGGTCACAAAGTTTGGTTGCCATGATACAAAATGAAGGCGAATACCCCATAGCAAGAGTAAAGGAATTGAAGTCCAAAATTTTAGAATTTTGTTGATTTTCTGATTATTACATTTTCTGTTTAAATGCATGAAGCTATGTATATGCAGATGACGACTCATGAAGTGCACATAATGCAATCAAACAGTTACATATAAACATACATGCAATCTCTCCCGTACATATATAAGAAGGGAATGGGTATAAGAAAGATGCAAGAGAGTCATGCTAACCGGAATGCACATGTGTAACACATGGGAGATTGTACAATCATATAGGAGATTCATGCAATTGCTAAAGCAGTCAATCAATTTTCTGAATACATAATGAATCAAATTTTTAGATGTGTAAGTGAGTAACATGAAAAATGATAGTTACAATATAGATATTTAGATTTTCAGATTAACACAAGGAGACATGTTACTGACTGCATTTTAATTTTGAGAACAGTGTATGAGGCTTCGCTCTACCTCAATAATTTTACATAGATAAATAGACTTTTTCTAAGAATGATCAGGTTCAAATAATTCCTTTTTACGCGAGTAGACGTATGGAGCTCATGCCAGAATCCCCGGTTACTCAGAATACTGAACCATTTCACCTCATTTTGAACAGAGATACTAGTCAACACCTTTCAGATATGAACCACATCACGTCTCAGGTGACATGTGCCTAGTTTACTCAATGAGACCGAGCATTGCTCTATCTTTCATTTTCATTCAAGATTTTTCAGTAAGGAGAGGTAGGCAGCTTTTTCCTCAACTGACTCTTCAACATACATGCAACAAGTTTAACATCTCAAGAGTGTTGAAAAGAAATTCATATATCCTTATCTTTAACACTCATTTTCACATTTTGTGCATGAAGTGTGCGAATTTGATTCAGCATGTATACTGAAAATATCATGAATACATAACAGTGCAACTCTCCCTAAATAGATGCACTTATGAAATATAAACTCCCCCAGAGTGTACGACATGAAACACTCCAATAATGACTCAAATGCAGCAATATTTATCAAGAGGACATAAGGCCATAGAAATGCCAAGGGTTGGGGTGAATAGCATATAATATCAAGCAAGCATGTAGAGGGAATGTATGCAACATGCAATGCAAGTATGCAACTGATACCAATCAAATGGATACCAATTGAATGAACTGGATGCAGCTAATGCATGAGTTCTAATGCAATGCAACCTTTGATCATATAATAATGAAATGCAACATGCCAAGACAGAATGTAATGTGGTGCAAAACATATGATACCAAATGAATGAACTAACTTCAGCTAATGCATGAATTGTAATGCATGCAACCTATGCGTAGATGAGCATATGATGCAAGATGCAAATGCAACATAGGAGGGCTTGATCTTCAAACGATGAGGCAAATTCCACATTAGAGCATTCACATTATATTAATATGTCAACAACTATTTTCATGACATGACCTTTATGAAATAATGGTGTTTAAATGAGAAAAATTAAGCAATGCAACCTAATTTTCAGAATTGTTCAACAACAGATTTTCAGAGGTCATTCACAAGTGTTGAAATGAGAAATCATCCAGAAGCCAAATGTTTGAATCATTTGATCAGAAACATATTTTTAATTTAACTAGCTCAGCTCAAGGATTCATTCACAAATCGACCATTCACAATTTTCAAGATCTGGTACGATGCAGAGATTTTAGTCAGAAGACCCAGCTCAACGCATAGGGAATGCTTCCAAATGGACATGATCCACTCTTCCACAGACGCCATTTGATATACTAGATATGCAATTCAATTCAAGTGTGATCATGCAATTTAAATTGAGAATATTCAATATGCAACCACCATACACATCTTTCAAGATTTTTAATTTGATTCAACCAATTAGGCACATTCATCACAACATGCTAGTAAATGTCCATTCAAGTTTTTAGAATCAATACCTGTCACTTCAGTGTGTTACCAAGTGACAAAGACGGCCATTGCATGAATTGATAAGGTTGAATTCTTTTAGTTCAGGAGACAAGATTGAAAGCCTTCAATCACTAAAATCACCAACCTCACGAAGGTTGATATTTCAGCTTTTACTTTCTTACCTTTGTCTTGAGAATCTATTTTCTTCCAAGCCTTTCTCCTACAATTCAAAGAAGAATGAAATTCAATTTACTCATGAGAGTATTTTAAAATCTTCTTGCACAATCCATACACAATCTTCACAAAAGGCATTATTAGTAGCTCAGAAATGATATCATCCACATGTACTTGAACCACTAAGAAGTCTTTTACCTGATTTGCCTTGTGAGAGGTGGTTGATCAAGGTTACCTATTGAACCCATTCTTGGTTAAAATAGATGCGCGCTTTTCATACCATGTCTTGGGTACTTACTTCAACATGTACAAGACTTTCACCACCTTGTACTTGAGTTGATCCTGGAAATTGTTCTACACGAGGATTCTCATAGCAACTTGAGAGGGTTCTCATCATTTTCATCCTTACAAGGTATTTCTTTTATTTACTCAGGCTTGGCCATGACTAGCCCATCATCATTTAGATTTTGGGAGTATAATCTACATCCAAGAACAAACAGACTTTAGTTATCAATTTCGATTCAAATTTGCAACTAGTATGATAAATTCATTTAACAACTAAACATCCCTTTAATAACCTCCAGAGTTGATGCATGACTCAGGCATGAATGCAATCATTAAGCCCATGTGACGAATGCGGTTGCTCCCCCTTAGTGTGTGCATGAATGTAAGATGTTCAATGAGATTCTAATGCTATATGCAGTCATGGATGTGTTGAAGGCAAGGGAGTTGCATAGATTATGACATGAGTTCCTTCAAAATGAGAAGTAGATTCTCCAACTCTTGTGCATGAGATCATGTGAAGGTATATGTAAACATGAAGATGTATGTAAACTCAATGCATGTACTGGAATCATGATTTGAAGAATTTTCAAGCTCCCCTACAACAAGATGCTATATGACACTTGAGATGCACACAAATATGCAAGCAATCATGAATGGAATGCAAGTGAGGACATATACATGATTACATGACTATAAGACTCAAAATGAATCAAAACCTTACACAGTCACTGGAGAGAATAGAAGGGATATCACTTGATTTTTCAAGTTCAGTTTTTGATTTTTCTTTCAACCTGACTCATGCCAGTTGGCCCATGTGCCTTACCTTCTTGATGAAAATAGATTTCATACTTTACATTTTCAAGGCACACCTGCAAAATAGAATTCTCAATTGGCAATCTTAGGTACCCAAATCCTTTTGAGTCCTTGTGGGTTAGGAGCAATATTGGCATGCAACTTCCAATTTTTAACAATATTGAAGTCATTATTTCTCATGAGAAGATAATCATGCTTAACATTCCTAGATTTGCCAAAATGATGGTAGAGGGCACGTGGCAGCATATTCCTTCTTTTCATTGGTTCTGCCAGTATGTGAGTGATCATGATGTGTTGAGTGAGAGTTCTTTCTCTTCGACAATAACTAACAATGTGAAGTTGTATGTCCCCTTTTACCACAATGATTGCAATACATGGAGGGTTTTGTGGTGAATGATTTCTTTACATTTTTCAAACCAACTTGATTTCTACATGCTCTCAAGTCATCATTTTTCATAATGAAGTAATCATGCATGGCATGTCCATGTCTTCCACAGTAAAAGCATGAGAGTTTCTTCATTAGTGGATGTGTGTGTGAGGCAGAGGTATGCTTAACATGCATAGTGATGTTAGCAACATTTTTAGATTTTTGATGCATGTTGATTTTCTGATTTTTGTTTTCTTTTTGAATCCTTTGGACATTCACACTATTTTTTTGATTTGATTGGGTTGATACAGTGGGTTGCTGGGAGTGAGATGTGGAGGTGCTGGGTGCATAATTGTCATGAACAAATGAAGTATATATTTTACTTTCAAATTTCCTTTTGTTCACGGGATTAAACCCCAGCCCCTCTCTTTGAAAGTTTACTTTCATTCCTAGTAATTTATCCAGATTATTTTGACCATCCACAAATCTAGATAATGAAACATTCAAGTCAGAGATTTCTTTTTCAAGTGATGAAATGTGCAATTCATAGGAAGCCATCTTATTTTCACAAGAATTAACTTGATCATGTAAAGTAGCATTGATGGTTTTATGACTTTGAATTTCTTGCAACAATTCATCTACTGTTTCAGATTCATGGAGATTCACATATTTTCCTTTTTCAAAAGCACACAATTTTTCAAAAGTGGCCATGTTAAATTCCTTCAATTTCTCATTTTCTTTTCTCATACATGAACTGGTTTCTTCATGATTTTTAATATCAATCAGAAGACATTCATTTTCAGTTTTGAATCTTAAGCATTCATCACATGAAGAGGTTTCATGAATGGAATTTTCAAGCTGCTTCAATCAAAGAATTTTGAATTAACAATGCATCATTTTCCTTTTTAACACTTTCAAGTTCAGAACATTTGTTACAAGAGCCACTCTCATGAAAAGCATGTTCAGATTTCTTTTTCAATTTTATGTTTTCAGACTTAATCTTCTTGTACTTATCAACCAACTCTTCATAGCTAAATTCATCTTCATTTTCAGAATCAGAATTTACCTTTGAGCTTGATTCACTTGGTGAGCTTGATTCACTTGGCTGATCACTCCTTTGTTCCCTCGTGCCTACCACAAGATATTGGTATCCATGCTCTTCCCGGATTTTGCTTAATCCATCTAAGATGTCCTTTGCGGATCTACAATGTGAGACAAACGGGAAATAATTAGGATCAACTGCAGCAATAAGTAATTTTAGAGTCAAACAGTTTTGATCATGTTTAATGGTGCGGACACCCGAGCAGTTGAGCGGCGCGACACGTCGAGCCACCGGTACCGCACACGGAGCACGACTCGAGCCACCTCAGCGTCTATCTGGCTCGGAGACAGCCTGGAGACTCCGCCTTGAGTCTCCCCATTTATCATATTTAGTTAGCCTTTATGTGTGTGTAATTTGTGTTTATTTCATTGTATTCGGTATGTAATTATGAGTGTACGAGGGGCTTATTTGTAAAATGGGACCCCTGGGCCCCACGGGACCCCCAGGCCCCTCCCATTGATCCACCTCAGCCCATGGGCCCCATGTGGGGTCAGTCAACATGTCAATTAGAGGCATCTAGAAGTTTGAATGGTAAAAGGCACATGGGAGACAAGTGGACTTCAAAGTCCAAGGTGGCTACCAACTTGTCCCCCCCCTTGCCACCAAAGTCAATAGGGCGCCCCCTTCCCCTTATTTTTTATTTTAATTTTTGTGGAATGGTCACATGCCATCCCAGCCCTCCATCTCACACCCCTAGATCCAACGGTGGAGGATGGATTAGATGGGTGACCTATATATGCTTGTATTTTCCCATTTTCATGAATTAATGCCATAAGAATTGTGAAATTTGTTGGAGCATGGCCTAGGCCGCCCCCTTCTCCTCTCCCTCTTCCCCTTGAAGCTGTGAAGGCTTCCTTCAGGTGGTGAGACTCCACCCTATCAGTTCCGGTCGCCGCTGCCGCCACCGCACTGCCATCGCCATCAATGGAGTTCTGCCCGCGCAGTACCACAGCAGCTTGTTCGAAATTCACAGGTCTTCCCCGAGCTCATTTGGCTACCAAATGTGGAGGAGTTGTTCCTGCGATGTTCCTCTCCACCCACAAAAATCAGGCCAGCATTCAGATCACGTTTGCTAATTTTTGATTTTCGTCCACTCTTTCATTTTGGTTCTGCCAGAATTCTGTCCACGTTCACCTCCATCCTGAGTTTCATGTCTTAGATCCACTTTTTGATTTCTGTTAGTTCGCCCAATTTTACTGGGGGTTCCATCCATCCACCCCTTCATCCATAATTTTTATCAATTTTTGATTCGCCCATTTCATATTTTCTAAAATTCTTTCTCACACCCATCTACAGTTCTGTCCACCTGTTCCCAGATCCGACCACTAGTCACCCCAAACATCCTAAAACATTGCATTCCCCTCCAAATCAAATTCTAAAAATAGTCTCCGTTCCGTGGTTTGATTCCCTACAACTCCTAAGAAGAGCTCAAGAGCTGAATCGGAGGTTTGCTAGGTGGTCAACGGTGGTTCTCAGACAAGTGCCCTGCAGATCTGAGATTTCGGTTACTGTACAATAGGGACTTGTAATTTCAATAAAGTTCTGATCCGACCAGATCCATCAGATCTCTCTAGGTCTAGATTGAAGCATTTGAAGAGAGCTTTCCAACGATAGCTCATGCGTCCCAATCCGACGTCGGGATTGACCGCAGCGGCCGTTTTCGCCGGAGCGCGCGCTGGAAAACAGAAATCAAAATCCGTGGGCAGCTAGTTCATCAATTGGGAATCGGGGCCGATCAACCCCCGATCGGTGTTCCCGGCCGACCGCCGTCCGTGGAGGCGCGCCACCAGGGGTCCCCATCACAGTGGGTCCCACCCCCGCTGATCCGGACGACAGCGCCATCCGTGGGCCCCGCGGGCCCGTAGAAGCCGCCGTTCGGAAAGCACGAAAACGCGGAGTTCGGCACCACCGGGCGACATCAAGATGCTGCCCGTCAACCCGAGTTGTGTGATTCCCGGACCCCACATGTGACCTTTTACCTCCCTGCGTGGAGTGGGTCGACTTAGTGTATTGCTGTAATCATTGTTAACCGGGAGTCTGTAATTCGGCCGGGGTTGTCTTCGCCACGCCGGGTGCGTGGAGGTAAAGGTCTCAACTTCTCGGCATTCGCTTGCTAGTTTAGTATATGGTCTTTTGCCGCTACCGAGAGTGTAGGTACTAGCCCGTGTGTCCATGTCACCGCTATGAGAGCGAGAGTGACCTGTCCCGTGACTCGATCCGAGTCCGGAAGTTGAGTCGGACTACACTTGACCTCCGCCGGTTCCTTAACCGCGCACGGTCCGCGCTTTCCCTCGCTTGGGACGACGAGTGAGCTTCCACTTCTGTTAGCGACGTTTCGCCACTAGGAGCTCGTAGTGTCGGGCTTAGTGTCTCCCTGGTGTGTGTTGCTGGTCGTGTCTTCATCTAGAGTCCGAGGGTGGCACCATATAGTGTCGTCTCCCGTGTCCGTCCCGCATCAGTTGGTATCAGAGCGAGTCGAGTCTAGGGTAGTCTTTGCATATGTCTTGCATGCATCATGGTCTAAGTCGAGTCTAGGATCATCATTTCAAAACAACAAAAAAAAAGTGTTTTCAAATTGCATTTCACCCAATAGCTCGGTATATTAAAAGGCGTTGCCCGAACATTAGGTTATGCCTATCAGGAGGGTAGCGTACTTGCGCGAGTGATCTTCGGATCGCTTATCTCCGCCTCGTACCGGATATTGGTTAGGTCTAAGTGCATCATCTAGTGAGTGTTTGCATTAGTCGGTGTCTTCTAGGTCGTGTGTCTTTGCATGCCCACCCGTCGAGGTACCCAATACTCGCCACCACCACCTATGGCGGACTCCCGGGCCCGTAGCTCCGATGAGTCCTCAACGGCCGAGATGTTCCGAGCCATTATGGAACGTCTTGACACGCGTATGGATGGCCTTAGTACGCGTATGGATGGCATAGGAACGGGTCTAGAAGGGCGGATGAAAGCCCTCGAGGATCGGGCCGAGAGTTCGGATCAGTCCATCCAGGGCTTAGTTGGGAGGATTGCCATCCTAGAGAGGGGCCCAGTAGCGGCACAACCCACGCCGACGAATGGCCAACAAGAGCCGGTGCAGCAACCCGCTGTGCCAAGGGCTCAAGTGGAGAATGTTGGGGTTCAACAGGTGCATGTGGTGGATGATTATGCATCTGATAATGATCAAGGGGGTAACGGTCGTCGTCATCAACGATGGAATCGTGATGACGAGGATGACGACCGCATTCTTAGGGGTGTGCGTGCGGACCCTCCCACTTTTAGCGGGTCCTTGGACCCTATGGTGTATTTAGATTGGGAGGCCGGCATGGACCGGTACTTCGAGTGGTTTGAGATGACGGACCACCGAAGAGTCTGATACGCAAAGATGAAGCTGCAAGGGCAGGCCCAAACTTATTGGATCAATGTGGAGAGCCTACTCAACCAGCGACGTCAACCCCAGATCGATACTTGGGATGATATGAAAACCAAGTTGAGGGAGAAGTACCTTCCCGCCTCATATCGCCAACGTCTCATAGACAAGTGGCAAAGCATCTCCCAAGGGAACCGATCCGTGATCGAGTACACCGCCGAGTTCGATGAGTATTACTTACGGTGTGGGGTCACGGAAGAGAGCACCATGACTATATCCCGCTTTCGAAGAGGTTTACGGCCCAATTATCAATATGAACTCTTTCGCCGCAATGCAACCACTTTGGAGCAGGCATATCAGATCGCTCTCGAATTGGAGCAGTTTGAGGCCGAGTTCGAGTCACCCCATCAGTTGGGCTCCTTTCCCCTTCGTAGTGTCGAGCCCCGTGGCTCATCTGGCACGTATCCGAGGGCCCCCATGACTCGACCTCAGGAGCCCGCTCGCCCCGAGCCCTTTGCTCCTAGGCCTCATCCTCCACCCCCGAGGGACCTTCCTCGTCCCCAGCATCTTACGGCCCCACCCACAGCCCGTCCACCGGCACCCGCACCTCCTGCACGTCCTTTGTTGCCTAAACCTCCTATCCATCGGGAGGATAAAGGTAAAGGACCTATGATTGGGGAGCCTAGTGGATCACGGTAGCAGTGTTATCGCTGCAATGGGTTTTTCCATTTCGCCAACCAGTGTCCCACCCGCCCATCTCTTCACATTGGGGACACACAGGCTGAGGATACCACCCCTACGGGCCTCGAGTTAGTCAGCTATGAGGCAGATGAAGAGCTAGCTGACGAGTACTATGAGATGGGAGGTGAGGCCCAGGATGCCCAGCATTCGGACGATACCCACGTGGGGGTCGTCAGATGTATCCTCACCCAGTCGCAGGTCAGTGATGACTGGCGACGGACTACTATCCTTCATGTATTCTGTAGGCTGGGAAAGCAAATTTGCAAGGTGGTCATCGATAGCGGGAGTTGTATCAATGCAATCTCCACGAACGCTGTCGCCCGTCTTGGTCTCACACCCGTAGACCATCCTTGTCCCTATCAGGTATCATGGGTGGATACCACTTCCATTTCGGTCAGGCTGCGGTGCTTGGTCCCGCTGCAGCTCCACTCCTACCGTGACGAGATCTGGTGTGATGTTCTCCCCATGGAAGTGGGCAGTATCATTCTTGGTAGGCCATGGTTATTCGACCGGGATGCCACGCTCCATGGCCGGTCGAACACCTGTACCTTCGACCACGCTGGCCAGCGGGTCACCCTCCAACCCGTTCGGCCCAGGAGCCCATCAGTCAGGGGTCCTACTGGCCCTAGTACTCCGAAGCCTTCCGTTCCCGGGCCTAGTACCCCATCCCCAGCTCGGGCTATGACCGTTACCTCTGGCCCAGGAGAGCCCTCGACGAGGAGATTGATGATGATTAGCTCCCGGGAGATGGAGCAGGAGCTTAGTCAGGGCTGTCCGGTGTTTGCCATTACGGTCCGAGAGGTGGAGCGGGACTCCGAGGGTGAGCTCCCACCCGAGGTTGTTCCCATTCTGCAGGAGTATGCTGATGTCTTTCCCGATGAGCTTCTCGAGGGACTCACACCTATGCGGGATATTCAGCATGCCATCGACCTTGTTCCGGGCTCTTCTTTGCCCAACCTTCCTCATTATCGCATGAGTCCCACGGAGCATTCCGAGCTTAAACGGCAGGTCGATGAGTTAGTGCAGAGAGGGTCTGTTCGGGACAGCATGAGTCCATGTGATGTACCCGCATTACTTGCCCCGAAGAAGGATGGCATGTGGAGAATATGCATTGATAGTCGTGCCATCAACAAGATCACCGTGAAGTACAGGTTCCCTATTCCCCGCCTTGATGACATGCTGGACATGATGGCAGGTGCCACTATCTTTTCGAAGATCGATCTTAAGAGTGGCTACCATCAGGTGAGGATTAGGCCAGGTGATGAGTGGAAGACTGTATTTAAGACCAAGGACGGTCTATATGAGTGGTTGGTCATGCCTTTTGGGTTGACCAATGCCCCTAGCACTTTCATGCGGCTCATGACTCAGGTCCTTCGACCTTTCATTGGATTCTTTGTAGTGGTGTATTTTGATGATATCTTTATCTATAGCCACACCACAGGGGACCACTTAGACCACCTTCGACAGGTCTGTCTACTTCTTCGGCGAGAACAGCTGTTTGCGAACCCACAGAAGTGTGCCTTCATGACACCTTAGCTTACCTTCTTGGGTTTCATTGTGTCTAGTACTGGGGTCTCCGTCGATCCGGAGAAGGTTCGGGCCATTGTTGAGTGGCCGGAACCTCGTACGGTTCATGATGTCCGCAGCTTTCATGGCCTTGCAACATTCTACCGTCGCTTCATCCGCGGATTTAGCTCCGTCACCGCCCCGATCACGGATTGCATCCGGAAGGGCACATTTGTATGGACGAAGGCCGCATCTGTCGCCTTCAAGGATATCAAGGAGCGCATGACCCATACACCTATCCTTCGATTGCCTGATTTTTCGAAGGTGTTTGAGGTCTCTTGTGATCCGTCGGGTGTTGAGATTGGAGGAGTTTTGAGTCAGGAGTCCCACCTGATCGCATATTTCAGCGAGAAGCTGAATGACGCGAAACTGCGATATTCCACGTATGATAAAGAATTCTACGCAGTTGTTCAGGCTCTTAGGTATTGGAGACACTATCTTTTACATCAGGAGTTTGTCCTATACTCCGACCACGAGGCATTGAGGTACCTCCATTCGCAAAAGAAGCTTAACTCGCGTCATAGTCGTTGGGTCGAGTATCTCCAGCAGTTCACCTTTGTGCTGAAACATAAGGCTGGAGTGGAGAACAAGGTGGCTGATGCCTTGAGTTGGCGAGCATGTTTGCTTACCACCATGAGTGCCGAGGTCATAGGGTTAGAGAAGATGAAGGATGCCTATGTTGATTGTCCTGACTTCGGTCAGATTTTTACCACTCTCCAGGCCGGACCCTCGAGAGACCTTGATGAGTATGTGCTTCAGGAGGGTTACCTCTTTCGAGGTAGCAGGCTATGTGTTCTCCGAACTTCGGTTCGAGATTTCTTAGTGTGGGAACTACATGCGGGAGGTCTAGCCGGCCACTTTGGTCGGAACAAGACTATTGAGGCAGTGGAGCATCGATTTTATTGGCCGAGCTTGAAGCGCGATGTTGCTAACATCGTGGCTCAGTGCCGTACATGTGCTACGGCCAAGATGAAGAAGCAAAGCTCGGGCCTTTATACGCCTCTTCCCGTGCCTGATGTCCCATGGCAGGATGTTAGCATGGACTTTGTTTTGGGACTGTCACGTACCTCCAGGAAGCATGATTCGGTCTATGTGGTGGTTGACCGTTTCTCGAAGATGGCCCTCTTTATTCCTTGCTCGAAGACTTCGGATGCTTCGAGGGTAGCCCGCCTTTTCCTTACGCATGTGGTGTTCAAGTTCGGGTTGCCTCGCACTATAGTGTCTGACCGTGATGTTAGATTCACTTCCTACTTTTGGAAGACACTATGGCATATGATGGGTACTCACCTCAAGTTTTTCACTGCATATCACCCCCAGACCGATGGTCAGACCGAGGTGGTCAATAGGAGTCTGGGAGATCTTTTGAGGTGTCTAGTTAAGGACCGCATTGGGGATTGGGATCTCATTTTACCCATGGCTGAGTTTGCATACAATGATTTGGTGAATAGGTCTACCGGCATGAGTCCATTTGAGATTGTCACAAGTCGTAGGCCTAGGAAACCCGTTGACCTTGTCCCCATGCCTATCCATGCTAGAGTGTCAGAGTCGACCGAGTCGTTTGCTAGGCATGTTAGGAGTTTGCATGACGACATCCGTCGTCACATTGAGGCCAGCAATGCACGGTACAAGGAGTTAGCCAATGCCCACCGACACCACCGAGAGTTCCACGAGGGCGAATACGTCATGATCAGGGTAAGACCTGAACGGTTTCCCTCTAGAACCGTTAAGAAGTTGCAAGCTCGTGGAGCCGGTCCCTTTAGAGTGTTGAAACGCGATGGATCCAATGCGTATGTTGTGGACTTGCCCGAGGAATATGGTATAAGCTCTACCTTCAATGTATCGGATCTTGTTGCATATAGGGACCCAGCGGTGATCCCTAGTGAGCCTTTTGAGCCATCTCCTCCCCTTGAGAGTGATCCCACACCTGAGTGTCCACTTCCACCTCCAGCCCCTTTTTCACGACAGCGTGAGCATATAGATCGTATACTGGACGAGCAAGTGACAGTTACCAGGAGTGGATCTTACCCGCGCTACCTAGTGCGATGGAGAGGACGGCCCGCTACTGAGGACACATGGATCACACATGGCGAGTTGCAGCGGATCGATCCAGACCTTCTGGAGCGATACAGGAGTGATGCAGACCCTTACTCGACAGGGTCGAGTTTCTCCCACCCGGGGAGAATTGGTGCGGACACCCGAGCAGTTGAGCGGCGCGACATGCCGAGCCACCGGTACCGCACACGGAGCACGACTCGAGCCACCTCAGCGTCCATCTGGCTCGGAGACAGCCTGGAGACTCCGCCTTGAGCCTCCCCATTTATTATATTTAGTTAGCCTTTATGTGTGTGTAATTTGTGTTTATTTCATTGTATTCGGTATGTAATTATGAGTGTACGAGGGGCTTATTTGTAAAATGGGACCCCTGGGCCCCACGGGACCCCCAGGCCCCTCCCATTGATCCACCTCAGCCCATGGGCCCCATGTGGGGTCAGTCAACATGTCAAATGGAGGCATCTAGAATTTTGAATGGTAAAAGGCACATGGGAGACAAGTGGACATCAAAGTCCAAGGTGGCTACCAACTTGTCCCCCCCCTTGCCACCAAAGTCAATAGGGCACCCCCTTCCCCTTATTTTTTATTTTAATTTTTGTGGAATGGTCACATGCCATCCCAGCCCTCCATCTCACACCCCTAGATCCAACGGTGGAGGATGGATTAGATGGGTGACCTATATATACTTGTATTTTCCCATTTTCATGAATTAATGCCATAAGAATTGTGAAATTTGTTGGAGCATGGCCTAGGCCGCCCCCTTCTCCTCTCCCTCTTCCCCTTGAAGCTGTGAAGGCTTCCTTCAGGTGGTGAGACTCCACCCTATCAGTTCCGATCGCCGCCGCCACGAGCCGCCACCGCGCCGCCATCGCCATCAACGGAGTTCTGCCCGCGCAGTACCACAGCAGCTTGTTCGAAATTCACAGGTCTTCGCTGAGCTCATTTGGATACCAAATTTGGAGGAGTTGTTCCTGGGATGTTCCTCTCCATCCACAAAAATCAAGCCAACATTCAGATCACGTTTGCTAATTTTTGATTTTCGTCCACTCTTTCATTTTGGTTCTACCAGAATTCTGTCCAGGTTCACCTCCATCCTGAGTTTCATGTCTTAGATCTACTTTTTGATTTCTGTTAGTTCGCCCAATTTTACTGGGGGTTCCATCCATCCACTCCTTCATCCACAATTTTTATCAATTTTTGATTCGCCCATCTCATATTTTCTAAAATTCGTTCTCAGACCCATCTACAGTTCTATCCACCTATTCCCAGATCCGACCACCAGTCACCCCAAAACTCCTAAAAAATCTCATTCACCTCCAAATCAAATTCTAAAAATATTTCCAGTTCCGTGGTTGGATTCCCTACAACTCCTAAGAAGAGCTAAAGAGCTGAATCGGAGGTTTACTAGGCGGTCAATGGTAGTTCTCAGACAAGTGCCCTGCAGATCTGAGATTTCAGTTACTGTACAACAGGGACTTGTAAATTCAATAAAGTTCTGATCTGGCTAGATCCAGCAGATCTCTTTGGGTCTAGATTGAAGCATTTGAAGAGAGCTTTCCAACGATAGCTCATGCGTCCCGATCCGACGTCGGGATTGACCGCAGCGGCCGTTTTCGCCGGAGCGCGCGCCGGAAAACAGAAATCAAAATCCGTGGGCAGCTAGTTCATCAATTGGGAATCGGGGCCGATCGACCCCCGATCGGTGTTCCCGGCCGACCGCCGTCCGTGGAGGCGCGCCACCAGGGGTCCCCATCACAGTGGGTCCCACCCCCGCAGATCCGAAGGACAACGCCGTCCGTGGGCCCCCCGGGCCCGTAGAAGCCGCCGTTCGGAAAGCACGAAAATGCGGAGTTCGGCACCGCCGGGCGACATCAAGATGCTGCCCGTCAACCCGAGTTGCATGATTCCCGGACCCCACATGTGACCTTTTACCTCCCTGCGTGGAGTGGGTCGACTTAGTGTTTTGCTGTAATCATTGTTAACTGGGAGTCCGTAATTCGGCCGGGGTTGTCTTCGCCACGCCGGGTGCGTAGAGGTAAAGGTCTTAACTTCTCGGCATTAGCTTGATAGTTTAGTATATGGTCTTTTGCCGCTGCCGAGAGTGTAGGTACTAGCCCGTGTGTCTATGTCACCGCTGTGAGAGCGAGAGAGACCCGTCCCGCTACTCGATCCGAGTCCGGAAGTTGAGTCGGACTAGCCTTGACCTCCGCCGGTTCCTTAACCGCGCACGGTCAGCGCTTTCCCTCGCTTGGGACGACGAGTGAGCTTCCACTTCTGTTAGCGATGTTTCGCCACTAGGAGCTCGTAGTGTCAGGCTTAGTGTCTCCCTGGTGTGTGTTGCTGGTCGTGTCTTCATCTAGAGTCCGAGGGTGGCACCATATAGTGTCGTCTCCCGTGTCCGTCCCGCATCATTTAAGCTTTTGATTTGCAATCCAAACATTTTTATCTTTAGGTAATTCATAAGGACCATGTGAGATAAGCTTCCATAGCTTAGGGTCGTATGAATAGACTAGACTACACATCCTTCCTAACCACAAATCAAAATTGTAACCATCAAACACGGGTGGAGAGTTCAAGGTGTACATCATGGTAGTCATTGATCTGGATCACTCTTAGATCGTTAGATCTATGAAAAATAGAGCCTTAGCTCTGATACCAATTGAAGTCCCGTGATCAATGACACCCAAGAGGGGGGTGAATTGGGTGTTTACCAATTTTGAGGAAACTTTTGGCCTTTTATAAAAAATGTGATAGAATGCTACTTAAGAGATTCAAAACTATTTGAATACAATTTGGATTTATCAAACTATATATGATAATGATATAGATTATGCAACATACACGAGGATAAATCCAAACAAACAGTTTACACTAATACTCACGGAGAATGGAGGTAGAAGAAATGGACCAAACCACACAATACAAATCACAATGCACAACGATTTTTTAGGTGGTTTGGATGCAACGACGGCCGTCCTACGTCCACCCCTCACCAAACCCGGTGAGGCTTCGCTCGGGGATAAATCCCCAAACGGAGATGACGCTCCAACCACATACGCAGGACGACGCCTGCACACACACACGGGGATGCACCCCAACACACACACACACACACACACACACGGAGATGAGGTCTCCAACACGATCCGACAGAAGGATCAACAACACACACACACACGCTGCAATAGATGCAGCACTCCACACACTAAAAAGACCGGATCTAAATAGATCCACACACACACGTAGATCTAGGAAGCTCTACGCACACAACACACGAATAAAGTACAATGACCACACACGACCACGGATCCAACACGATCCACACACACGAGTTTGCAGTTTATGAGAAACATAAATTTGAAACTCAAGCACAAGACACCAAAATAATTAAACCATAGTTTAGAATGCTCCTGATTTAGGCTCCCCCTGAGTGTATGATGTAGATCTTGCGTTGATTCCTTCTTCACTTGAATGGCTTTGAATGGGTTGTGAAAACCTTGTTCTTTCACCTTTGGTAATCTTCCCTTGATCTCTTGCCTGCTTACTTGCTTCTTCCTTACTTCTTCCTTAGACAGCTTCACCTTGATCTTCCTTGAATGCTTGCTTCCTTCTTCACTTCTTTGGAGGTTGTTAGCTTCAGATTTGGCTTGAAACACCTTGGAGATGGATGAAGATCTTGCTGCACGAAATACTGTTCACGGAGCTACAGTACCCTCTCCTTTCACCTTGGACAGCCTCTCTTTGGAACTCTTGGATAGATAGGGTTTATGGCTCCAATGAGATGTTTTGTAGCCCTTGAATGGTCCATGGACAACCCCCAGACCAGATCCACATTTTGTGGGTGATTGGATGACTTTAGGATAAAAGAAATCCATGGAGAATGGCTCTTCTCGAAGTGGAAAACAAAGTCAACATATGTTGGCTCGGGGCTGGCCGTCGACCTGTGGAAGCTGGCGATCGACCACTACTGAGAAACATGTAGAAATTTGATCCCTTGAATTTCAGGTCGACCTAGGGCGGTCGACCGCTACTGCCGGTCGACCTGGGGCGGTCGACCGCCAGTTCTGCAGTATGAGACTTTTCACCTTTGGCGATTTTGGTTGACCGGAATGACCTAGTCCTGCAATGTTGAAGTGTTAGTCCAATGAAATACATCCAAATAACAATGACTTTGAGTAGATGTTTATTTCATACATTTGGGGATTGGATTTCACTTGGTTTATGCATTAGAAACATCAAGACCATTTGAGCATGTTACCATGATTGGAATGAGGAACTAATGCATTTGAAGAGTGAGCTTGTAAGTTATCAATCCAAGTTGTCATTGTGAACCTCAAATATCATGAATGAAGTTTAGAAATGAGAGGTATATAGAATACCCATGGTGAGATTGATGACTATGACAAGGTAAGAATCTTACTAATGGTTCTTGACAATAAATGACATATACAACCTGTGTTGAACTGTAGAAAAGCAAGGTATTTATCCACACGTACGGTTTACCAGGCGACTGCCATGAGTTTGATCTTGCAAGCAAGATAGTCAGGGTTAATACCATGCTTGTTCATATTGAAGAGGTTATGAAACCTCTTGCCTCTTGTAAAACCAACATATGCAAACCAAACATCAAGACCATGTAACCTTTGCCATTTGCCATCTCAACCATACATAGATAACAAGAGCATGGGCAATCAACCACAGGTTTAGTTATCATCACTTAATCATACATTAAGTTTAGTTATCATCAAAACCATAACTTAATAATCACAACAATCATCAAAACAATAACTCAACATTTCCTAATTTAAATGGATAATTAGGGGATAATTATAGGAGGAATTTGAATATAATTCAAATTCTGATGCTCTAGATAGTCGAGGTCAGTCGCGAGACCGCGACTTGACAAAGGCGGTCCCCAGGCGACCGCGTATTCCTTCCGAAAATGAGGATTGAAGAGACGTGAAAAGCTTGGATTTTTGGCATCCAAATCACCTTGGATCGATGCTATCTGGCATGTAAACCTATCTAGGACTCTTGGGGATTGACTTTAACTCCAATTGGGACTCCCAAATCGACCTAATCCTCAGCCATAGTTCCAACCCTATAAATAGGGCCTAGAATCGATCTGCACGAACCCTTGTTTTGGCTCACGTGGTTCGACGGTAAGATGATGTTAATTCGTGTTAGTCCTTTAGAGGATTTTATTCTCCTCGATTTTTTCTAACATTCCTCTAAATCTCGTGCTAGGAGGTCAAGCCGTTGGAGAGTTAGGAGGACTAGAAGTCACTGGTTCCCTGCAGATTGCACAGGAACAAGTGTGTCCATCCAACGAAAATCAGAAGTTTAGAAGCCCTACAAGAGGTAATTTCATGTCCATCCTTTAGAACAAATTGTTCTCCTTTATATCTTCTACATACCCTCCAATTCTCATGAATTAAGGCCAAGCGGTTAAGGAGTTAGAAGGGTAGGAAATTGCCGATTCCATGCAGGACGCGTAGGAGCTAGCATCATCTTTCAGTTAGAAATTCGAAGTTTAGAGAGTTTCCTAGAGGTAGGTTATCTCATGGATGGCTAAAATAACGTGTTAGGAGTAAAAGCCCGCTAGTTTCTCAAGATTTCATGCTTCCTACATGTCGTATTTCATGTTTTACTATCACTGCGTAGTTACGTTATTTCTGTATGCATGACCTTGCACCTTAATAGAAAAGATGATGACTTTGGCCAAATTCTTGCAAATCCATGCACCCCCATGAATTAATGTTTTTCTATTATGCCTTATTTCTTTGTTTACCATGATTTCCATGCATTAATTGCCCTAGATTGGGCGTTGCATGCATGATTGTCACCCTTCTGTCTGAGAGGCAGAAGGCGGTCGCACAGAGACCACGGCTTCCAAACAATGGTCTCTGAATGACCGTTGTTTCCATAAGGCGGTTCCATGATCACCGCGTTTTCCTTTCTGTCTGCGGTTCACCCTAAATAGCAGTTAGATCATCTCCTTTTGGTTCCTAGTTAAATTATCTATTTGACTATATTTTATCCACATTTCACCATGATATGTTCCCTGTTATGTCATGCCTCAATAATGCTAGGTTTCATGTCCATCATGTTCTAGAAACTTATTTTTATCATATGTTAATTTCATGCCAAAACACTATAGTTTTGTACTAAAAGGAATTTCCATGAATTTGATTGCACTTGAACTATGATTTGGCACGTTCCCTTCTCACCTTATTTCTGTTTTATAAGTCACATATAGTGCGTATTCTGGTACATTGCTATTAGTTACACTTTGCACGTCTAGGCACACTTTCTTGAACTTGTGATCCTCTTCGTTGGATATTCCTTCCATCGGACTAGGTGATCTTGTTTCAAGGCCTTCGTAAGTCTCCACGAGCCAGGGATTTTCACTAGGACGTCGAGCTGGTTGTACCCTTAAAACTTAATGTTCTAGGAAGCACTTGTGTTACCGACATTTTCTGCACCCTGGACAGATTGCGGCCCTTAGGCGACTGCCACATTCTGGTAGCGGCCTGACCATGACCGTTTTCTGCCTGCTATGCTCTCGAGTCGACTCTTGTTTCTTCTAGCGTCGACTCCGTCAAGTAGCGGTTCCTTCTTGACTGCTAATTTCAAGAAATGGTCCTACCTTAACCGCCATATTAAAGAGACGGTCCTGGCTTGACCGCTTTCTTCCATCTTGTGCCCTAACCCGTGGTTTGACCCAAGGGTTAGTAATACTATGTTCCTAGGTGGTCCTTTGATTATCTGGAACCTAACACTATGTTTAATAAGTTGTTGATAAATTATGAAAATTAATAAATGTACCGTTATGCTGCTGGATTCCTTCTGTGGCATGAGCTTGTCTTTAAATCATCCTTGATCTCATGAATTCAATTTGCTATGTTCTCACCTTGACTTTTGCTATCATGAAACCATATTTTAAATTGTACATTATTGACCAAACTTTATTTATATCTCGTGAAAGTAGCCTGATTTATAACTTGAAGATGCAATAGTGGGCACAGACAGTGTCCAAGGGCTCGGCGCTAGCCCCCTCGGAAGATGGTCGGAAACATGTTGTAAACCATGTGGTATGATGAACACTGGCGTCGCATTGCGCTGGGAGTAATTTTTTTATAAACGGGTGGAAACCATGAGGCTCATCATGAAATTGCATTCTTGCTTGCTACATGACTTTTTAGTGCATAGCCTCTTAAGGTGATGAAAAATACATTCTCGTTACATTCTTGTTAATGAAAGGTCACTTTATAGTCTTACTCGATCATTGTAGAAACCTGATAATTAAAAATGAGAAATAAAATTTTCAATTTCATTATGTAATTAACATTTTAATGAAATAATTAAATTACATTTTTAATATATGAAATAAGCTAGTTTATTGAATTTACTTTAATTAACTAGAAGTAAATAGAGATTAAATGTTTTAAACCTTAGATAAATCATGGTAAGCCCAATAAAAGTTCATATAATGGACTAGGATTACAATTGGCCCATTGGATAATCCATAATAGGTTGGATTAATGGATTAAAGGATTTATTAAAGGATAATTAACCTTAAATTCGTAACATGTGTTTAATATGTAATTTAAGGGATTAAAATAATCCCATTTCTAGAATATTGACTCAAAAATCAACCCTTACCTAACAGCCCACCTTGGACTAGCCGTTTTTACATTGGTTTCACAGCAAATGGAGGCTAGGTTAAGAAGAAAAATTAGAATTTTCTTTTAATTCAGAGTTGGAAAGTTTGGCATTGTTAGATAAGGAATCTTGACAAATTTGGCGAAGCTTTGGCTATAAATAGAACCCCATTCGACCCTCAAATCATCCGTGGAGGTTAAGGTTACGCTGCTGCGAAGATTGGTGAAGATTTGACGGAAGATTTGGAAGATCAAAGAGTTTTCTTATATTTGGGGACATTTCTTTAGATCCACAAAAAGGTAGGTGTCTCTCAGGCTAAACTCTAATTAAAGCATGCCATTTTATTCATTTTTCTGTCCTCTTTCCATTGATAGCTCATTTATTAAATTCCGTTATGAAATGAGCAAGTTATGGTCATTTTATTGGAGGGGTATTCCCATTTTTTCATCAGGTCTAGAACGTGCTACACCTCAGTAGCGTGTTCTGAACGCGCTGGCCCGACATAGCGCGTTCATACAAAGTATTTTCTCGCCCTCTGGGGTCAAATAGAAAATTTTAAAATATATATATATATATTTTAGAACGCGCTACCCCAGGGTAGTGCGATCTTTATAATCGCGCTAGTAGAAGAATTTTTAGCATGATAAAATTTATATTGTTATCAGAGAATTTCTGTAATCAGCATGGTAAACTTATCCTTATCATCTTATCAGTAAGTTAATGTGTGAGAATTATTTTAGCATGTTAAGTAGTAATTTTAGCATGTTAAAAATTAATTTTCAGCATGAAAAAAATTAAATCCAGTATGAAAAAAATTATTTTTATCATCTTACTAGTAAAGTAACATATTAAAATCATTTTCAGCATGTTAAGATTATTTTTAGCAAGTTAGAATTATTTTCGGCATAAAAACCTATTTTCATAACCAAATTCTGATTATTATAATAAATCACCATTTTGGCTAAACTAATGCATTTCTAATGTACAAAAACTTCCTGTAAACATGTCTAAACACTTGTAAACCAAATGCACGGAAGATTAAACCATGGAATTAAATTAATTCTATTAAACTCTAATTACTTGAATTTTCTTCCTAGTTACCGTTCTTTCTTGAATTCCATGACTTAATGTCGTTAAACATGATGTCTTAAAATTATTATTCACTTCTCTTGTTACTTTTGAGATTTTTGTCAGATCTGTACTTTTTACAAATGAGCTTATTCTTAAAATTCATTGGCCATAGTAAGTGGATGTCTAAACGTACTTAGGATCTTATGATCCACTGACCCAATGCCTAGCATTAATGGGGCCCGGTCTGATCCTGGGAGGAGCGTCTGAAAGTACTTGTGCCCATGGAAGTTGATTGACCACGGTGTGGCATTGCACCGAAATGCATGACTTACTAGATTTTACGGCATTCCACTATTCGTACTTGTTACTTGTTTACTTGGAAATTACATGAATTACTTGACTTGCGTGAAATGGCCAATTACATGAAATTCTTTACTTATTCAAAGTCATTACTTGAAAATTCATCTTGATATCATATTATATCATTTACATGGAAATTCCATTCATGTTATACACTTCCCGATACAAGTTAGAAAATTACTTAAATTGTTAATACTTAAAGATTGCCTGGTTCTTAGAGATATAAAATCCTACTGAGCTTTTAGCTCACCCTACGTTTTGGTTAATTGTTATAGGAAATGAAAATGAAGAAGGGAATGGACAAGAGTGAAAAGAGTGATTTTCCTTTTTACCTAGGTTTATGTAGATCATTAGTATTTTTACAAGAATGATGTATTTTGGATTTGGATGTTTGTAATTACCTTTATGGCTTATGAATTAGTGATGTAAACTTCATTTTGATGGAATAAAAGTATCATTTTCTCATTCATTTCTGTCTTTAGAAATGAATTTGTACATGCTCTGATCAACACGATTGTTTACGACTAGTTCGCGTCCCGATATTCTGCGTCGGGGCGTGACAGTCTTTGTGGTATCAGAGCCTAGGTTACATAAAATCCTAGGTTTCACAATTATAGGTTTATTCTTAAACTTAGGCTAGGTATAGATCAATACTTAGAAATCGGTTAGGAACTTAAACTTTCCCGGTAAGTTTGGGTAGAATCATGGGTTAAGTTTTAAAGGAAAAGAAGTAATCAAGAAATGAATGCCAAAAATAAAATATTAAACCTTGTAATTATGGTTGCAGGTTAATTCTCGCAAATGACCGCCAAGAGAGCTCAATGGCGCGAGATGCAACGCACCGTTCAAGGTTTAACCCAAGCCTTCTAACAGGTTGCTCAGAGAGGAGCAAACCGAGGAGCCGGAGACTTGCATAGAAATTTTCGGAGCATGAACCCTCCCAAGTTCACAGGATCTACGGATCCGAATGAGGCCGAACATTGGATTAAAGAGATTGAGAGGATATTCCGAGTTATGCAATGTGCCGACGAGGAAAAGGTCTTACTTGCTACTTTTCAACTAGAAAGGGATGCACGTGCCTGGTGGGAATCGGTCGAAGCTACTTTACCGCACGACCAAATTCTATGGGAAGAGTTCGTGGAACACTTCAATAGTAAATTCTTCTCCGACCGAGTACAAGAAAGGAAGGCCGCCGAATTTTCCGCTTTGAAACAAAGGGGATTATCGGTTACTGAATATGAAGCTCAATTCTCAAGGTTATCTCGGTATGCTCCACATCTCGTGGGTACCGACAAAATGAAGGCACGGAGATTTCTTAACGGCCTTAAGCCACAATATATTACTCAACTGGCCCCGATGGATATCCAAATTTATTCTGATGCGGTACGAAGAGCACAACTCTTGGAAGATGCAACGGAGTTGTCGGATCCCATCCGAGGAAGAGAAGCCAAGAGAGAGCAAGTTATGGGAGCCGGAAGTTTCAAACCTTCCTTCGGGAAGAAAAGACCTAATGACGGGCGTAACTTCATCAAGGACGGGCGTAATTTCAACAAAGGTGGACGTAATTTTCAAGGGGATAAGAAGCCGAGGACCTTCGACAAGCAAATTGTCCCTATATCTGCAACATCAAAGGAATTATGAAAATTCTGCGAGAAGCCCGGACACAAAGGCGAGGAATGTTGGAGAAAGCTCGGTGCATGTCTTCGATGCGGGAGTCGGGAGCATAGGATCCCGAATTGCCCTCTTCTCAACAAGCAAGCTCCACCACCGGCAAAGCTTCCTATTATTGTCAAAAAGCAAGGAAGACTTCAAGCTCTTATGGATGCGGAACCTACCGAGGAAGGAGGCATCGTGGAAGGTACTCTTTCTGTGTACTCAAGGCATGCCTCTGTCTTATTTGACACCGGAGCTACGCATTCATTTATATCTATAAGATTTGTTGGTCTTTTACCTATGAAGCCTATTCCATTAGATTCTACACTCACTATTACTACCCCTATTGGAACGGGAATGGAGATTAAACATTTCTATCCTGATAGTGAAGTTCTAATTAGCGATTATAACTTACCCGCTGATTTGGTATGCATGGAGATGGACGGATATGAGGTTATTTTGGGTGCCGATTGGCTATCTACACATGGAGCTAGTGTCAATTGCAAGTAGGGTACGGTAACTTTTATGGGTTACCCCAACCTCATATTTTTTGGTAACAGGCATTCCAAGCACATACCTCTTATTTCGGCCCTTAAAGCCGAGAAATTATTAAGGAAGGGTTGTGCCGGTTTCTTAGTTTCTATCACTATGACTGAGCACACGGAACCCATTCTAAAGGACATTCCTATCGTTCGGGATTATTCTGATGTATTTCCAGACGAGTTGCCTGGTATTCCTCCAAAGAGAGAAGTTGTCTTCTCTATTGATTTAATTCCAGGAGCTGCACTAGTTTCTAAAGCTCCATATCGGATGTCTGCTATTGAAATGAAGGAATTAAAGGAACAACTATTTGAGTTATTGGAAAAGGGGTTTATCCGACCAAGTACTTCACCTTGGGGAGCCTCGGTCCTCTTTGTTAAAAAGAAGGATGGTTCGATGAGGTTATGTGTTGATTATCGGTAATTAAATCAACTCACCATCAAGAATAAATATCCATTGCCGATGATTGATGAATTATTCGACCGGATTTCTGGAGCTCGATATTTTTCAAAGATTGATCTTCGATCTGGTTATCATCAATTAAAGATCAAGGAAAGTGATATTCACAAGACTGCATTCCGGAGTAGGTATGGACATTACGAGTTCAACGTTATGCCTTTTGGCTTAACAAATGTGCCTGCTGCATTCATGCAATTAATGAACAGTGAATTCCGGCCATACCTCGATCAATTTGTGGTTGTCTTCATTGACGATATTTTGATCTACTCCAAGTCAAAGGAAGAACATGAGGAACATCTCAAGAAGGCCTGTCAATTATTAAGAGATCACAAGTTTTATGCCAAATTAAGCAAGTGTGATTTCTTGTTGGAGTAAGTTTCTTTTCTCGGTCACATAATTTCTCGGAACGGTATCGCCGTCGATCCTTCAAAGGTCGAGGCCGTAAAGAACTGGGAAAGACCTACTAGTGTGACGAAAATTTGAAGTTTCTTGGGATTGGCTGGCTATTATCGAAGATTTATCAAGGACTTCTCCAAGATTGCGGTATCTTTAACAAGATTGACAAGGAAGGAGAATCCTTTTATATGGTCCGAGGAATGCGAGAAAAACTTTCAAACTTTAAAGGATTGTCTGACGACAGCTCATATTCTCACATTACCTACGAAAGGAGGTGGATTCGAAGTTTATGCTGATGCATCCAGGATTGGCGTAGGTTGCGTATTAATGCAACATGGCAAGGTCATAGCTTATTCCTCACGGCAATTGAAGAAACACGAGGAAAATTATCCCGTACATGACCTAGAACTGGCAGTTGTGGTCTTTGCTTTGAAGATCTGGCGACATTACCTCTATGGCGAAGCCTTTACGGTGTATTCTGATTACAATAGTCTCAAATATTTATTCTCTCAAAAGGAGCTCAATATGATACAAAGACGGTGGTTGGAATATTTAAAGGATTTCGACTTCTCTATACAATATCACCCCGGAAAAGGCAATGCCGTAGCTGATGCTCTTAGCCGGAAGCCGATGGCTTTATTATCAAGCATGGTGGTTAAAGAATGGCATCTACTTGAGCAAATGGCCAACTTAAACCTCAATATGGAGGAGAAGGAAGGCGGAGTCTTTATTGCTAATATTCGACTCCAACCCAAGTTATTCTTGAAAGTTAAAGAACGGCAAGGTGATGATCCGATGATCGTTGAAATCAAAGAGAAATTAGATCAATGACCGAATTTTCTTCTGGCTGATGATGGAAGGCTATTATTCAAAGGAAGAACTTGCATACCCGATTGTTCTACCATCAAGGCTAAAATCTTGGAGGAAGCACATTGGTCTAGGTATACTATTCACCCTGGTGCTACAAAAATGTACCAAGACCTCAAGAGAACATTCTGGTGGCCGAATATGAAGAGAGAGGTAGCCGAGTTCGTAAGCCGATATTTGGTTTGTCAACAAGTCAAGGCCGAACACCTCGAACCGACTGGCAAGCTCAAGCCTCTCGAAATACCGGAATGAAAATGGGATAGTATCGGTATGGACTTCATTGTTGGATTGCCGAAGACCCGAAGTGGTTTTGATGCTATATGGGTAATTATGGACCGGTTAACAAAGTCCGCTCACTTTTTACCTATCAAGACTAGATGGACCGTGGATGTTCTAGCCGCCTTATATATCAAAGAGATCATAAGGCTGCACGGTATTCCAAGCTCTATTATTTTGGACCGAGATCCGAGATTCACCTCTCATTTTTGGAAGAGTTTACAATCGTCTATAGGTACTAGACTAAGATTTAGTACGGCTTTTCACCCTTAGACGGATGGACAAACCAAGAGAACGAATCAAATTATTGAAGATATGTTGAGAGCCTGCATGATAGACTTCGGTGGAAGTTGGCATGAACATTTACCATTGACTGAGTTCGCTTATAACAATAGCTATCAGTCGAGTATACAAATGGCACCATTCGAAGCTCTTTATGGCCGAAGTTGTAGATCGCCTCTGTGTTGGAGCGAGATTGGAGAGAAGGGATTACTTGGTCCCGATATTGTCCAAGACACAACTAGCAAAATCCAATTGATTCAATAAAAATTGAAGGTCGCTCAATCACGGCAAAAGAGTTATGCCGACAATCGGAGGAGAGACCTTAAATTCCAAGTGGGGGAGCATGTCTTCTTAAAGATCTCACCCACACGAGGAATTAGAAGATTCGGCATCAAAGGAAAGCTAAGTCCGAGATTTATCAGTCCTTTCGAGATTCTGGAGAGAATCGGCGAGGTAGCATACAAGCTGGCTTTACCTCCTCAACTAGCCGATGTACATGACGTATTCCATGTATCCATGCTAAGGAAATACATCTATGATTCTTCACATGTGATTCAATTTGAAGAATTGAAACTCCAAAAGGACTTATCATATGAAGAAAGACCGATCAAGATACTGGATCGAAAATTACACCAACTGAGGAATCGGGCCATATCGATGGTGAAAGTCCAATGGAGCAAGCGTGGATTCGAGGAAGCAACCTAGGAATTGAAAGAATCCATCAAAAAGAAATACCCGGATTTAATCTCAAGTTAGAAATTCGACCTTTCTACTCGAATATTTGGCTTTTAGTTATATAATGTAAATTTGGAGGACCAAATTCTTTTAAGTGGGGGAGGATGTAGAAACCCAATAATTAAAAATGAGAAATAATTTTTTTAATTTCATTATATAATTAAAATTTTCATGAAATAATTAAATTACATTTTTACTATATGAAATAAGCTAGTTTATTGAATTTACTTTAATTAACTAGAAGTAAATAGAGATTAAATACTTTAAACCTTAGATAAATCATGGTAAGCCCAATAAAAGTCCATATAATGGATTAGGATTATAATTGGCCCATTGGATAATGCAGAATAGCTTGGATTAATGGATTAAAGTATTTATTAAAGGATATTTAACATTAAATTCAAAACACGACCGGGATCAAGGCGTCGCTTCCTGGATTCAATTTTGGTAATACAAACCTTCTTTATTTGAAAATTGCGAAAAGACGCCTGAAGCAAAGGCGTTAAACAAAAACACGCCCTATGGAAGGACGTTAATCATTGATTTCAATCGGGGTGGGACTCGTAAAATACCAGGAATTGACGCCCTTCTCTGTGGTCGTCCTTTCTTAAGAACACGCCCCAGATTAGGTCACTATTTAAAACACGGCCCTCTTCAAGTCGTGAATTCAAAAACCCAAGAATAAATCACAAAAACACACAAAAATAGAAAAACTTTATATTATAGAAATATTGAAGTTCACTTTGGGGCGTTAACATAGTGACATGAGATTTGATCAACAAAGCGTCAATTTTGGCGTGTCTATAGCTGCCCCGCCTTGGCGTCTGCTTTGGAAGGGAGTGAGACGGAATGAAGGTGAAAGTGCAACAAGCGAAATGAAGTGGAGCGAACTGATAAGTAGATGCCAAGGTGTGATGTGACATGCCTCAGACACTAAGCATTAAAAATATTTCCAAGATTCAAAGTGAAACAACTCTAGGTGATTCCAAGGAAGCATCGATTTGCTGGATAAAGGAGACTAAACTAAGTAAATAAAATGTGCACGTGGGCACGACAGGGAGACACCATTGGAGAGCGGTTACCAACCAATGTGGACGTGCTACAACCAAGGTGGATTTGTAGAAAAATAAAGGGAATCGAGATGAAGATCCAGCAAAAGGAACAGTTTCAAGGAACTAGCCTGAGCGGCTTCAGAGAGAATAAAGTACTTAATTTGGAGTGGAATATCTCCTGTCAACTCAATCAAGAGCGAGTGACCTTCATTATTGCCATAATATGAAGATTTTCATCATGAAGCTCAAAGTCCTACATGATGCATGCTGGGCTAAAAGAAAAAGATAAAACAAACTAAAAATAGAAAATAATCAAGGATAATATTACTAAGCCATCTAGATTTGGTCAAGAATCCAGATCTCTGAGCTGACACTAAGCCGAAGTCTGTTTGTCCGCTCATCAACTCAGAAAGTGGAACCATCGTCCCAAACCTTTAATGACTCAACGGCCTATCCGTGCGATCAAGACTCTCCTAGAATTATCACTGTTTTTGATGAAGGGGAACTCAAATTCCAGGTTCATCAGAACCACAAGGTCGTTGATGTTTTATAATAGCGTAGATACCATATAGTAACAATGCTTACAGGAAAGAAACACAAGAAATAGAATGATGTTACTCCGACACATGACTCATGCTCCTCGAACCTGCAATCTTCTGCACTTGAAAAGTCATTAGTTCTCTCAAAGCAAAGCAAAATATGATCATAAGTGCTTAACCAAAAATAACTCCAATTAAAAGATAGCACTTAAGTTCATCAAAGCATAGAGGAACCAAACTTTCAAGCCAATAAAATAACGACTGCGGTGCATGGCGTCAAATTTATAAGAGACGACTGACATCAGGGCGTTTAAAGATAAAACACGCCCTTCGTCAAGGCGTTAAATGCACCGAGAGTTCAAGAAGAAGACAACCCTCCTGGAGACGCGAAATAAAACACGACCCCAGTAAGGTCGTCAATTCAACAATTGACGCCCCAAGAGAGGACGTTAATTAATAACGTGCTTCCGTCTCCGACTCGAAAGCTAAGCCCAATCCTAATGGTAATCAACCTGCAACTCCGAACGGGCATTAAACTCTCCAAACTTCTATAAAAAGGAAGAAACTTCCTTATAATCAATTAAGCAGCTCGTCAAATTCCTGCTTCTTCAGCTTCCTCTGTCTGTTCACAGGTGCTGCGACCGCTCAAGCACTACTTGCAGACCGAAGATGGAGAGAGCTATTAAAAGATCCAAGAGTTCCACTGTCAGACTAACCGAAGTCAATGGGCATATCAGCAGTCGAATTGCCATGAACCAGGTAAAGTGGAATTGTTTCATTCTGTTCTTTCTTTCATATCTTCATAGTCCTTCTGTTCTGTATTCTCATCCTTTTCCCTGTTCCTTTCTTTTACCTACAGGATTATCCAAATGTTCCAGGAGCCAGGAGATTCATAAAGATTAAGTGGCTACCTCTTCTTCTCTCCAAGTTCTCTTCAGACATGAGGGTCTACTTAGCAAGATGGCACCTCTTAGGCCTAATCACCCATGCCAAACATTATGACCAGATTCACCTTGATTGGGCTGCCATAGGAGCTCTAATTGAAATATGGCACCCTTCCACTCATACTTTCCTATTCTCAACTTTTGAAGCCACAATCTTGTTAGAAGAACTAGAGATGCTGATGCGGGACGGACACGGAAGACGACACTGCTAGGTGCCACCCTCGGACTCTAGATGAAGACGCGACCAGCAGCACACACCAGGGAGACACTAAGCCCGACACTACGAGCTCCTAGTGGCAAAACGTCGCTAACAGAAGTGGAAGCTCACTCGTCGTCCCAAGCGAGGGAAAGCGCGGACCGTGCGCGGTTAAGGAATCGGCGGAGGTCAAGGGTAGTCCGACTCAACTTCCGGACTCGGATCGAGTCACGGGATAGGTCACACTCACTCTCACAGCGGTGACATGGACACACGGGCTAGTACCTATGTTCTCGGCAGCGGCAAAAGACCATATACTAGCTAAGCAAATGAACGCCAAGAGGTTTGGACCATTACCTCCACGCACCCGACGTGGCGAAGACAACCCCGGCCGAATCACGGACTCCCGGTTAAACAATATTACAGCAATACAATAATTTAACCCACTCCACGCAGGGAGGTAAAAGGTCACATGTGGAGCCCGGGAATCACGCAACTCGGGTTGACGGGCAGCATCTTGATGTCGCCCGGCGGTGCCGACTCCGCGTTTTCGTGCTTTCCGAACGGCGGGTTCTGCGGGCCCGCGGGCCCACGGATGGCGCTGTCCTCCGGATCTACGGGGGTGGGACCCACTATGATGGGGACCCCTGGTGGCGCGCCTCCACGGACGGCGGTCGGCCGGGAACACCGATCGGGGGTCGATCGGTCCCGATTCCCAAGCTTTGAAGTTGTTGTCCACGAGCTGAGGTTGCTATTTTAGCAGCGCGCGCTCCGGCGAAAACGGCCGCTGCGATCAGCCCCGTCGTCGGAATGCAATGAAACCAGCGCCGTTGGAAAGAGGATTCAAAATCTTTCAACTTAGGGCCATTGGAATCTTCTGAACCTCTGTGGACCTGGGCTTTAACTATTTTTCAATACTCTATTGCACAGCTCCCAAAATATCAGATCATCATATGAGTTTCCTGTAAATGGCCGTTGACCGCCTACTTGCCGTTGGAATCAGGCTTCGAGCTCTTCTTAAAAGTTGTAGGGAACCAAACCACAAAACCGGGACAATTTTTGGAATTGGATTTGGAGTGGTGGCGATTTGATATGATTTTTGGAGTGACTGGTGGTCGGATCTGGGAACAGGTGGACAGAACTATAGATGGGACTGAGAATGATTTTTAGAAAATATGAAATGGGCAAACTAGAAATTTAGAAAAATTATGGATGAAGGGGTTGATGGAAGGAAACTCCAGAAAAATTTATGGGACTAAAAGAAATCAAAAGACGGACATAAGACATGAAACACAGGGAAGATATGAATCTGGACAGAACTCTGGCAGAACTAAAATGGAAGGGTGGACGAAAATCAAAAATTATGAAACGGGATTTGAATGACAAACAAAAATTTATGGGATATCCTTGACACCTCTGGAACCTCCAGTAAAATTCCCAGATTGATCTGAGCTCGTGGCTGAGACACAAATTTCGTGGAAGTTGTTGTGGTACTGCGCGGGCAGAACTCCGTTGATGGCGAAGGCGGGGCGGTGGCGGCTCGTGGCGGCGGCGGTGATCGTCGGAACTGATACACAAGGCGTCACACCTCAGAATGGAAGCCTTCACAGCTTCAAGGGGGAGAGGGAGGAGAGAGAGGGGGCGCACCAGCCATGCTCTTGAATTTGTTTGAATCAAATGGCATTAATTCAAGTAAAATGGAAAATACAAGTTTAAATAGCTTACATCTCACATCCATCCACAACCATTGGATCTAGGGGATAGGAATGAAGGGCTGGGATGGCAGTGTGACACACACACACAAAAATAATAAAAAACTAAGGGGAGGGGGGGCGGCCCTTGGACTAGATGTAGAAGGTGGACTTGGTAGGTGGGGGTAGGTGGCCTCCATGTGGACTTTTCAAGTCCATTGTCCCCATGTGTCCAATTCCCATTCAAACTTCTAGATGCTCCCATGTGGCATGTTGACTGGCCCCACGTGGGACCCTAGGCTGAGGTGGCCCAATGGGGTGGGGCCTGTGGGGCCCGTGGGCCCCACGGGGTCCGAATTGCACATAGGCCCTTATTACAATCAAAATGGCAAACTGAATGCAAAGAAATAAACACAAATTACACACACATAAAGTCTAACTAAATATAATAAATGGGGAGGCTCAAGACGGAGTCTCCAGGCTGTCTCCGAGCCAGATGGACACTGAGGTGGCTCGAGTCGTGCTCCGTGTGCGGTACCGATGGCTCGGCGTATCGTGCCGATCAACTGCTCGGGTGTCTGCACCAATTCTCCCTGGGTGGGAGAAACTCGACCCTGTCGAGTAAGGGTCTGCATCGCTCCTGTATCGCTCCAAAAGGTCCGGATCAATCCGCTGCAACTCGCCATGTGTGATCCATGTGTCCTCAGTAGCGGGCCGTCCTCTCCATCGCACTAGGTAGCGCGGGTAAGATCCACTCCTGGTAACTGTCACTTGCTCGTCCAGTATACGATTTATATGCTCACGCTACCGTGAAAAAGGGGCTGGAGGTGGAAGTGGACACTCAGGTGTGGGATCACTCTCAAGGGGAGGAGATGGCTCAAAAGGCTCACTAGGGATCACCGCTGGGTCCCTATATGCAACAAGATCCGATACATTGAAGGTAGAGCTTATACCATATTCCTCGGGCAGGTCCACAACATACGCATTGGATCCAACGCGTTTCAACACTCTAAATGGACCGACTCCGTGAGCTTGCAACTTCTTAACGGTTCCAGAGGGAAACCGTTCAGGTCTTACCCTGATCATGACATATTCGCCCTCCTGGAACTTTCGGTGGTGTCGGTGGGCATCGGCTAACTCCTTGTACCGTGCATTGCTGGCCTCAACTATGACGACGGACATCGTCATACAGACTCCTAACATGATTCGCAAAAGAAAAGAAACACAGGATGCACACACGACCTAACATGCTTAGCAAAAGAAAAGAAACACACGGATGCACACACGACCCTAAACAACCCTACAGTTAGTAAAACCCAATCATATGCAAGGTGGTCCAGGACATCCGAATGTATGCCATGCATGCATTTGACATAACCGGAGGTTAATGTCATGGTGGACTCCTAGACATCCTACGATGCACCAACCATGGACATGAGGTTTGGATGTGGGAAGTCCGGGAGGCTTGGGTGGTTGAGGTGGGCCGGGGAAACCAAAGTCTTCATTACCCCCAAATGACGGTTCGGACATATTGCCATGTGAAGGTTGCCAGGCCCGAGTAGGAGGGGTGTGATAGTGGACTTCCTTAAAGAGGGGGAATGGAGGTTGTGGGCCAAGGGGCCCATGAAGAAAGGGATCGAAGGGATCAAAGAATGTGTGACCCCTCGATATGGATTCCCTCATCTCAAGATCCCATGTGTGGAAGTCTAGAAGGTGTTGTTGATCACCTTCATCCTTGAAGGGAGATGAGACAGTGGGGGTATGATGGTGGACTCTCTCAAAAAGGTGGAGTAAATGTGGTGGGTCACGGGGTCCACAAGAGAATGGGTCGAAGAGATCAAAGAAGGTATGACCCCTCAGACTAGGCTTCCACAAATCGCTGTCCCACATTTGGAAATCTTGGAGGTGTAAATGATCACCTTCATTCATTGTGAGAGGTGGGACGACAGTCATAGGTAGAAAGTAAGATTCCTCCCTTGGGCAAAAGGAAATGAAGTCGGACTCGGCCGGCATAGGGAGGAGTAGAAGAACCTCCGTGGTAACATGACCCACGGTGTACACGGAGGTGATGGACCCTAAAGCGGGATGAGTGAAACTACGACCTGTGGGTCGGTTGAAGCCTGGAGCCAACAAGTGCATAAATGTCCACTGCCGGTCTAACCCTTTAAGAAGGTCATCCAATGTATCCACATAGTGACCAGACCGGAAAGTGGTGTGAAATGAATTGATTGGCACCAGAGGTAGGATAGGGTCCATAGATGGGAGGGGAGATGGGGCCAGGCCATTCTTAAGCCAGCTAAGGAGTGGCTCGGCTATAAGTAGCTTTCCCGTTAGAAACACGGGTAGCTGTGGCTGAGGTGGCTCTGAATAAAGATCGGAGAGTGAGGTTTCTCCAACCCCTTTATCCCCTAGGGCTAGAGATGTCCGAGTGGGACACTGTCTGGCAAAGTGGCCAAACCCCTGGCAGCGATAACACTGTTGTCGTGATCCTCTACGCTCCTTGATAAGTGGACCCTTACCCTTATCCTCTTGACGGACAGGGGGTGTAGGCAATGGAGCTCTCATGGGTGGGGGAAGAGGATCCACCAAGATGGGGAGAGGACCTCGGGATGGCACTCTAGATGACACTGGATTGGGACTACCGGTTGCTACCTCCTTAGGGTCATGCTTGGTTCTATCTCGGCTAGGAGGTAGGCAAGGGGGAAGCAGGGACTCAATATAATCACACTTCCTATCCACCTTATCCAAAATGATTTGGAAGAGTTCGGCAATGGTGGGGTTTGGAGTAGGAGCGATGTGATGGACTCCCCCATATGAAGTCGGCTTAGTCGTGGACCTAGGCTCTTCTACATGCGCGGCGCGTTGCCTCCGATTATGGCCCACTTGGGTGGAGGTGATTGGGTGGGGTTGGTTGGAGGTGACCGGGCCGGGTAGGTAGACCTTCCTAAGTTCGTCCTTCATCTCATGCCACGACTCAATGGGCCTTTGCCTCCTAACCTCTCTCATGCGCTCAATGCTATCCCATTTCCAGGCGGCTTTGTTGACAAGCCTCTCTCGGGCAAAACTAACTTGCATGGCATCGACCATGGTGTAACATTCAAGATATTTGTCCATGGCGGCCTCCCAATTGAGGTAGTCGCCCGGATCATCAGAGCCATAAAAATCAGAGGCTTCGGGCCTACGAAAGGGGAGAGGATGGTTGCCAAGCCCATGAGTAGACCAACGGCCATATGGCCCGGGTGATTGGGAATCCATGGGAAATTGGGGGGAACTACATGTTGAACATGCCGACTCTTGGACAAGACCGACTGACTCTTATTGGACTACACATGAACTAGGAGACACAAACTGATGCAAACACTCACAAAAGGATGCACTTAGACCTAACCAATATCCGGTACGTGGCGGAGATAAGCGACCCGAAGATCACTCGCGCAAGTACGCTACCTTCCCGATAGGCATAACCTAATGTTCGGGCAACGCCTTTTAATATACCGGGCTATTGGGTGAAATGCAATTTGAAACACTCTTTTTTTTTGTTGTTTTGAAATGATGATCCTAGACTCGACTTATACTATGCAAGACATATGCAACGACTACCCTAGACTCAACTCGCTCTGATACCAAACTGATGCGGGACGGACACGGGAGACGACACTATAGGTGCCACCCTCAGACTCTAGATGAAGACGCGACCAGCAGCACACACCAGGGAGACACTAAGCCCGACACTACGAGCTCCTAGTGGCAAAACGTCGCTAACAGAAGTGGAAGCTCACTCGTCGTCCCAAGCGAGGGAAAGCGCGGACCTTGCGCGGTTAAGGAACCGGCGGAGGTCAAGGGTAGTTCGACTCAACTTCCGGACTTGGATCGAGTCACGGGACAGGTCACACTCACTCTCACAGCGGTGATATGGACACACGGGCTAGTACCTACGCTCTCGGTAGCAGGAAAAGACCGTATACTAGCTAAGCAAATGAACGCCAAGAGGTTTGGACCATTACCTCCACGCACCCGGCGTGGCGAAGACAACCCCGGCCGAATCACGGACTCCCGGTTAAACAATATTACAGCAATACAATAATTTGACCCACTCCATGCAGGGAGGTAAAAGGTCACATGTGGAGCCCGGGAATCACGCAACTCGGGTTGACGGGCAGCATCTTGATGTCGCCCAGCGGTGCCGACTCCGCGTTTTAGTGCTTTCCGAACGGCGGGTTCTGCGGGCCCGCTGGGCCCACGGATGGCGCTGTCCTCCGGATCTGCGGGGGTGGGACCCACTATGATGGGGACCCCTGGTGGCGTGCCTCCACGGACGGCGGTCGGCCGGGAACACCGATCGGGGGTCGATCGGTCCCGATTCCCAAGCTTTGAAGTTACTGTCCACGAGCTGAGGTTGCTGTTTTAGCAGCGCGCGCTCCGGCGAAAACGGCCACTGCGATCAGACCCTTCGTCGGAATGCGATGAAACCAGCGCCGTTGGAAAGAGGATTCAAAATCCTTCAACCTAGGGCCAGTGGAATCTCCTGAACCTCTACGGACTTGGGCTTTAACTATTTTTCAATCCTCTGTTGCACAGCTCCCGAAATATCAGATCAGCATATAAGTTTCCTGTAAATGGCCGTTGACCGCCTGCTTGCCGTTGGAATCAGTCTTTGAGCTCTTCTTAAAAGTTGTAGGGAACCAAACCACGAAATCGGGACAATTTTTGGAATTGGATTTGGAGGTGGTGGCGATTTGATATGATTTGTGGAGTGACTGGTGGTCGGATCTGGGAACAGGTTGACAGAACTGTAGATGGGACTGAGAACGATTTTTAGAAAATATGAAATGGGCGAACCAGAAATTTAGAAACATTATGGATGAAGGGGTGGATGGAAGGAAACTCCAGTAAAATTTATGGGACTAAAAGAAATCAAAAGATGGACCTAAGACATGAAACACAGGGCGGATATGAATCTGGACAGAACTCTGGCAGAACTGAAATGGAAGGGTGGACGAAAATCAAAAATTATGAAACGGGATTTGAATGACAAACAAAAATTTATGGGATATCCTTGACACCTCTGGAACCTCCCGTAAAATTCCCAGATTGATCTGAGCTCGTGGCTGAGACACAAATTTCATGGAAGTTGTTGTGGTACTGCGCGGGCAGAACTCCGTTGATGGCGAAGGCGGGGCGGTGGCGGCTCGTGGCGGCGGCGGCGATCGTCGGAACTGATACACGAGGCGTCACACCTCAGAATGGAAGCCTTCACAGCTTCAAGGGGGAGAGGGAGGAGAGAGGAGGGGGGCGCACCAGCCCTTGCTCTTGAATTTGTTTGAATCAAATGGCATTAATTCAAGTAAAATGGAAAATACAAGTTTAAATACCTTACATCTCACATCCATCCACAACCATTGGATCTAGGGGATAGGAATGAAGGGCTGGGATGGCATGTGACACACACACACAAAAATAATAAAAAACTAAGGGGAGGGGGGCGGCCCTTGGACTAGATGTAGAATGTGGACTTGGTAGGTGGGGGTAGGTGGCCTCCTTGGACTTTTCAAGTCCATTGTCCCCCATGTGTCCAATTCCCATTCAAACTTCTAGATGCTCCCATGTGGCATGTTGACTGGCCCCACGTGGGACCCTAGGCTGAGGTGGCCCAATGGGGTGGGGCCTGTGGGGCCCGTGGGCCCCACGGGGTCTGAATTGCACATAGGCCCTTATTACAATCAAAATGGCAAACCGAATGCAAAGAAATAAACACAAATTACACACACATAAAGTCTAACTAAATATAATAAATGGGGAGGCTCAAGACGGAGTCTCCAGGCTGTCTCCGAGCCAGATGGACGCTGAGGTGGCTCGAGTCGTGCTCCGTGTGCGGTACCGGTGGCTCGGCGTATCGTGCCGATCAACTGCTCGGGTGTCCGCACCAATTCTCCCCGGGTGGGAGAAACTCGACCCTATCGAGTAAGGGTCTGCATCGCTCCTATATCGCTCCAAAAGGTCTGGATCAATCCGCTGCAACTCACCATGTGTGATCCATGTGTCCTCAGTAGCGGGCCGTCCTCTCCATCGCACTAGGTAGCGCGGGTAAGATCCACTCCTGGTAACTGTCACTTGCTTGTCCAGTATACGATTTATATGCTCACGCTGCCGTGAAAAAGGGGCTGGAGGTGGAAGTGGACACTCAGGTGTGGGATCACTCTCAAGGGGAGGAGATGGCTCAAAAGGCTCACTAGGGATCACCGCTGGGTCCCTATATGCAACAAGATCCGATACATTGAAGGTAGAGCTTATACCATATTCCTCGGGCAGGTCCACAACATACGCATTGGATCCAACGCGTTTCAACACTCTAAATGGACCGACTCCGCGAGCTTGCAACTTCTTAACGGTTCCAGAGGGAAACCGTTCAGGTCTTACCCTGATCATGACATATTCGCCCTCCTGGAACTTTCGGTGGTGTCGGTGGGCATCGGCTAACTCCTTGTACCGTGCATTGCTGGCCTCAACTGTGACGACGGACATCGTCATGCAGACTCCTAACATGATTAGCAAAAGAAAAGAAACACAGGATGCACACACGACCTAACATGCTTAGCAAAAGAAAAGAAACACACGGATGCACACACGACCCTAAACAACCCTACAGTTAGTAAAACCCAATCATATGCAAGGTGGTCCAGGACATCGAATGTATGCCATGCATGCGTTTGACATAACCGGAGGTTAATGTCATGGTGGACTCCTAGACATCCTACGATGCACCAACCATGGACATGAGGTTTGGATGTGGGAAGTCCGGGAGGCTTGGGTGGTTGAGGTGGGCCGGGGAAACCAAAGTCTTCATTACCCCCAAATGACGGTTCGGACATATTGCCATGTGAAGGTTGCCAGGCCCGAGTAGGAGGGGTGTGATAGTGGACTTCCTTAAAGAGGGGGAATGGAGGTTGTGGGCCAAGGGGCCCATAAAGAAAGGGATCGAAGGGATCAAAGAATGTGTGACCCCTCGATATGGATTCCCTCATCTCAAGATCCCATGTGTGGAAGTCTAGAAGGTGTTGTTGATCTCCTTCATCCTTGAAGGGAGATGAGACGGTGGGGGTATGATGGTGGACTCTCAAAAAGGTGGAGTAAATGTGGTGGGTCACGGGGTCCACAAGAGAATGGGTCGAAGGGATCAAAGAAGGTATGACCCCTCGGACTAGGCTTCCACAAATCGCTGTCCCACATTTGGAAATCTTGGAGGTGTAAATGATCACCTTCATTCATTGTGAGAGGTGGGACGACAGTCATAGGTAGAAAGTAAGATTCCTCCCTTGGGCAAAAGGAAATGAAGTCGGACTCGGCCGGCATAGGGAGGAGTAGAAGAACCTCCGTGGTAACATGACCCACGGTGTACACGGAGGTGATGGACCCTAAAGCGGGATGAGTGAAACTACGACCTGTGGGTCGGTCGAAGCCTGGAGCCAACAAGTGCGCAAATGTCCACTGCCGGTCTAACCTTTTAAGAAGGTCATCCAATGTATCCACATAGTGACCAGACCGGAAAGTGGTGTGAAATGAATTGATTGGCACCAGAGGTAGGATAGGGTCCATAGATGGGAGGGGAGATGGGGCCAGGCCATTCTTAAGCCAGCTAAGGAGTGGCTCGGCTATAAGTAGCTTTCCCGTTAGAAACACGGGTAGCTGTGGCTGAGGTGGCTCTGAATAAAGATCGGAGAGTGAGGTTTCTCCAACCCCTTTATCCCCTAGGGCTAGAGATGTCCGAGTGGGACACTGTCCGGCAAAGTGGCCAAACCCCTGGCAGCGATAACACTGTTGTCGTGATCCTCTACGCTCCTTGATAAGTGGACCCTTACCCTTATCCTCTTGACGGACAGGGGGTGTAGGCAATGGAGCTCTCATGGGTGGGGGAAGAGGATCCACCAAGATGGGGAGAGGACCTCGGGATGGCACTCTAGATGACACTGGATTGGGACTACCGGTTGCTACCTCCTTAGGGTCATGCTTGGTTCTATCTCGGCTAGGAGGTAGGCAAGGGGGAAGCAGGGACTCAATATAATCACACTTCCTATCCACCTTATCCAAAATGATTTGGAAGAGTTCGGCAATGGTGGGGTTTGGAGTAGGAGCGATGTGATGGACTCCCCCATATGAAGTCGGCTTAGTCGTGGACCTAGGCTCTTCTACATGCGTGGCGCGTTGCCTCCGATTATGGCCCACTTGGGTGGAGGTGATTGGGTGGGGTTGGTTGGAGGTGACCGGGCCGGGTAGGTAGACCTTCCTAAGTTCGTCCTTCATCTCATGCCACGACTCAATGGGCCTTTGCCTCCTAACCTCTCTCATGCGCTCAATGCTATCCCATTTCCAGGCGGCTTTGTTGACAAGCCTCTCTCGGGCAAAACTAACTTGCATGGCATCGACCATGGTGTAACATTCAAGATATTTGTCCATGGCGGCCTCCCAATTGAGGTAGTCGCCCGGATCATCAGAGCCATAAAAATCAGAGGCTTCGGGCCTACGAAAGGGGAGAGGATGGTTGCCAAGCCCATGAGTAGACCAACGGCCATATGGCCCGGGTGATTGGGAATCCATGGGAAATTGGGGGGAACTACATGTTGAACATGCCGACTCTTGGACAAGACCGACTGACTCTTATTGGACTACACATGAACTAGGAGACACAAACTGATGCAAACACTCACAAAAGGATACACTTAGACCTAACCAATATCCGGTACGTGGCGGAGATAAGCGACCCGAAGATCACTCGCGCAAGTACGCTACCTTCCCGATAGGCATAACCTAATGTTCGGGCAACGCCTTTTAATATACCGGGCTATTGGGTGAAATGCAATTTGAAACACTCTTTTTTTTTGTTATTTTCAAATGATGATCCTAGACTCGACTTATACTATGCAAGACATATGCAACGACTACCCTAGACTCGACTCGCTCTGATACCAAACTGATGCGGGACAGACACGGAAGACGACACTACTAGGTGCCACCCTCAGACTCTAGATGAAGACGCGACCAGCAGCACACACCAGGGAGACACTAAGCCCGACACTACGAGCTCCTAGTGGCAAAACGTCGCTAACAGAAGTGGAAGCTCACTCGTCGTCCCAAGCGAGGGAAAGCGCGGACCTTGCGCGGTTAAGGAACCGGCGGAGGTCAAGGGTAGTCCGACTCAACTTCCGGACTCGGATCGAGTCACGGGACAGGTCACACTCACTCTCACAGCGGTGATATGGACACACGGGCTAGTACCTATGCTCTCGGCAGCGGCAAAAGACCGTATACTAGCTAAGCAAATGAACGCCAAGAGGTTTGGACCATTACCTCCACGCACCCGGCGTGGCGAAGACAACCCCGGCCGAATCACGGACTCCCGGTTAAACAATATTACAGAAATACAATAATTTGACCCACTCCACGCAGGGAGGTAAAAGGTCACATGTGGAGCCCGGGAATCACGCAACTCGGGTTGACGGGCAGCATCTTGATGTCGCCCGGCGGTGCCGACTCCGCGTTTTCGTGCTTTCCGAACGGCGGGTTCTGCGGGCCCGCTGGGCCCACGGATGACGCTGTCCTCCGGATCTACGGGGGTGAGACCCAATATGATGGGGACCCCTGGTGGCGCGCCTCCACGGACGGCGGTCGGCCGGGAACACCGATCGGGGGTCGATCGGTCCCGATTCCCAAGCTTTGAAGTTGCTGTCCACGAGCTGAGGTTGCTATTTTAGCAGCGCGCGCTCCGGCAAAAACGGCCGCTGCGATCAGCCCCTTCGTCGGAATACGATGAAACCAGCGCCGTTGGAAAGATGATTCAAAATCCTTCAACCTAGGGTCAATGGAATCTCCTGAACCTCTGCGGACCTGGGCTTTAACTATTTTTCAATCCTCTGTTGCACAGCTCCCGAAATATCTGATCAGCATATGAGTTTCCTATAAATGGCCGTTGACTGCCTGCTTGCCGTTGGAATCAGTCTTCGAGCTCTTCTTAAAAGTTGTAGGGAACCAAACCACGAAACCGGGACAATTTTTGGAATTGGATTTGGAGGTGGTGGCGATTTGATATGATTTGTGGAGTGACTAGTGGTCGGATCTGGGAACAGGTGGATAGAACTATAAATGGGACTGAGAACGAATTTTAGAAAATATGAAATGGGCGAACCAGAAATTTAGAAAAATTATGGATGAAGGGGTGGATGGAAGGAAACTCCAGTAAAATTTATGGGACTAAAAGAAATCAAAAGATGGACCTAAGAAATGAAACACAGGGTGGATATGAATCTGGACAGAACTCTGGCAGAACTGAAATGGAAGGGTGGGAGAAAATCAAAAATTATGAAACGGTCTCGGAATGACAAACAAAAATTTATGGCATATCCTTGACACCTCTGGAACCTCCCGTAAAATTCCCAGATTGATCTGAGCTCGTGGCTGAGACACACATTTCATGGAAGTTGCTGTGGTACTGCGCGGGCAGAACTCCGTTGATGGCGAAGGCGGGGCGGTGGCGGCTCGTGGCGGCGGCGGCGATCGTCGGAACTAATACACGAGGCGTCACACCTCAGAATGGAAGCCTTCACAGCTTCAAGGGGGAGAGGGAGGAGAGAGGAGGGGGGCGCACCAGCCCTTGCTCTTGAATTTGTTTGAATCAAATGGCATTAATTCAAGTAAAATGGAAAATACAAGTTTAAATACCTTGCATCTCACATCCATCCACAACCATTGGATCTAGGGGATAGGAATGAAGGGCTGGGATGGCATGTGACACACACACACAAAAATAATAAAAAACTAAGGGGAGGGGGGCGGCCCTTGGACTAGATGTAGAATGTGGACTTGGTAGGTGGGGGTTGGTGGCCTCCTTGGACTTTTCAAGTCCATTGTCCCCCATGTGTCCAATTCCCATTCAAACTTCTAGATGCTCCCATGTGACATGTTGACTGGCCCCATGTGGGACCCTAGGCTGAGGTGGCCCAATGGGGTGGGGCCTGTGGGGCCCGTGGGGCCCACGGGGTCCGAATTGCACATAGGCCCTTATTACAATCAAAATGGCAAACCGAATGCAAAGAAATAAACACAAATTGCACACACATAAAGTCTAACTAAATATAATAAATGGGGAGGCTCAAGGCGGAGTCTCCAGGCTGTCTCCGAGCCAGATGGACGCTGAGGTGGCTCGAGTCGTGCTCCGTGTGCCGTACCGGTGGCTCGGCGTATCATGCCGATCAACTGCTCGGGTGTCCGCATCAGATGCTCTTGGGCCTAAAGAAGATGAAGCAAGGAGAAGAGGAAAAGATGGCCATCATGCCAAGACCAATCTCCTCACATGAGCTTCTAACAAGTTTAATTCCCAGCCCAAACTTAGTGAACCAAATCAAAGCTTCCAAGGGAATCAATCTCCTAAAGCTTGCTTCTTGGGTGTACAAGAGATCCGATCAAGCTAAAGAAGACGAAGAGATAGAGCGGGTGGCAAAAGCTTTCGTGGTGTGCTTGGCGGGAGCAATCCTATTTCCATCCATGGAAGACTTCTTGGAAGAATCCCAATTAAGCGCAATAGTGAGCCTATGGGAAGGAGAGAGAGCGGGAGCGGCAATTCTAGCCTATCTCTATAGCGGGCTTACCTCAGCGGCAAGGGAAGACCCATCTATGGATGCATGCTAGCACTCTCAAGTTGGGTAGATCTCCACTTCAAATTCGATCCATGTGAGGAGACCCAACAACCTTCCAGAATCTTCTCAAAAAGCCCACTCTCTTACATGACCGGTTCATTAGGAATAAGCAATAGGGTGATGAACCGGATACCTCAAATCAAAAAGAGAGTGGAATGGAGAGAACATCTCAAGGTAATGCCAAAGAACCTTTTTACTTGCGCCCCGGGAATACTCAAGAACTCCGCGCACGATTATCCCCCGCCACGGACTTTCGACTCATAGGCGCTTCAGAATTCGTTCTGTATAACTCACATCGGTGCCTTCCTCAACTTGGGCTTCCACGGCAAATCTTCGAGGATCCATCTCATCTCCCTCCGATCAAGACACGGGATATTGGCAGCAATGAAGATGGAGAAGAGTGCACAACTATCCAAGCTATGTGGAAAATCAACAAGGCTCATCATCCTGTGGAGAACTTAGAAGAAGACAGAGAACAGTGGAAGTCTTATGTAATTGCTTTAAGAAGCTTGAGGCCCAAAATAGCTCATTGAAACAGTGTAATCTTTTCTTCCAATAAATCAACGATAATATTCTGATTGAGCCAATAACACAGTGATTCTGATCAAATCTTCCAATAACCTGCGGTTCTATTGCAAAAAATGACCCAGTCAATGTCGTTAATTCCATAAATGACGCCTCAGCATACGTCGTCTTCAATGATTGATCTCTCATAATTGACGCCTTCACATATGGGCGTTAACTGAATAACGTCTTAAGACAAGGCGTTAATTCGATTTATATTCCAAAAGGTATTTGCTGAAATTCCAAAAGTAACGCCTTCAGCAAAGTCACATTTTATATAAATAACGCCTCAAGCATAGTCGTTACTCAGAAACAGTAATCATTACTCCCATCACATCAATCAATCCCCATTGAATGCGTCTGACGACGGTTATCATTCCCCATGCAAACAAAAATAACGCCTTAAGCAATGTCGTCAATTATCAAGAAACGCCCATTGTTTCAGTCGTTAATTCCATAAGACACGGCCTTCCTTAAGTCGTTAATTCTTTTTGACCGTTCGACTTAACTTTCCCTCCTTTCTTCTTCTTCCTTCGTCCTCTTTCCCTCTTTCTCTCTTCTCTCCTACTGCAAACCCTAACTGAAGAAACCCTCCCCCATCTCTCTCAAATCTCTCTCATTCTATCTCTCATTCCCTCTCTACACCCTAGCCCTAGCCATGGCCGGCGGTGGACTCAAACGGCAGAGGGTCTCGGCCCCGGAGGTTGTGGACTTGGGCGAAGATGCTCATGCCGAGGAGGAAGCCCCTCCCATGGCAGCCGAGGAGGGTCCGACGGCGGAGCATGACGAAGGCGAGGAACACGGCAACGAAGAGGCCGGAGATGAAGAAAACGAAGAAGATGAAGAGGGAGAAGACGAAGGAGAGAGAGAAGATGAAGATGAAGAAGAAGAGGAAGAAGCACAAGCCCTGGCGGTGGCCGCCGTCCCTTGCCCCGGCCAACTCAGACGGCCACGGCAACCCCGGCCCCAACGGGAAGGACCCAAACACCACAAGGTAAGCCCCAACCCTCTTTTTCAATTTTTTTTATTTTTTATTTCCATTTTTTTTTCATAGCTCTCGGGTGGGAGAAACCAGAGACTCAGAAATAAGACGCCCCTAGAGGTGTCGTGATTTAAGAAGAAGACGCCCAACCCTGGGTCGTCAATTCAAATTATTTTCTGAAAAATAATTATCCTCATGAAAACACGCCCTGCAGCATGTCGTTAATTTGAATTATCATTTTTTTATATCAATCATGCTGTTAATTTCCATGCCTTTGTTCAATTATATACTTTTCCCATGATTTATATTGCATGCTATTTTGATTTTATTTTCACAACCTTGGAAAACAACGCCCCTCATCGAGGCGTCAATTCAACAAAGAACGACCAAACCAGCGGTCGCCAATTCATTAATTCCAGAATAAATTATTAAAACCCAAAACCCATTTAAGAAAAATGTCCTATTCAGAGGCGTTACTTAATCAAATGACGACCCTGAGACGGGCGTCAATTGGAAAACCTTTTAGGAATTTAGAAATTAACCTCAAAACCACGCCTCCCACCGGGGCGTCTCTTAGATAAACAACGACCTAGGGTAGGTCGTTAATTCAAAGCTCACTTAGAAATCACGCCCTCCTCAAGGGCGCTAATTAAACAAACCACAACCTGGGGATGGTCGTTAATTAAATCAAACATCAAAATCTCAACCAAGGCAATTAAGTGAATTTCAACAAGAATAATTGAACAATTAAACCAAAATTTCTTTCTTTATGTGTGCAGGGGTTGATGAGGACACGGATCTCCTGGGTCATGGTCCGAGCAGCATATTACGGCCTCCCCGAGTTCCAGAGAGCCAGGGTAGATGCTATGGGGTTTGGGGCCTTCCTTAGCATAGAGCCAGTTAGACCAGACCTACCACTTATCCAGGTTCTGAGGGAGAGATGGGATAGGACTAGCCGGGCATTCCTGATGCCTTGGGGGCATATGGTTCCTACCCTAGAGGATGTAGCTAGGATCACGGGACTTAGGGTAGACGGGGAGGCAGTGAGCGGGATCACCTTACCAGACTATACCGAGCTTGCCCAGAGGCTGCTAGGGCTAGAGATGGTCTACGAGACACCTAGCGAGTGTAGGACTATCTTCCGCACCGACCTGACTACAGTGATGGGCTTAGGGGATGCTAGGCATAGGTCAGGGGAGTCCTTAGAGCAGTTCTCACAGAGATTGATCGATGGGGCTAGGGCAGTCTATTGCCAGGACCCAGCCGACAGGGAGAGAGCAGACCGAGACTTGAGGAGGTTCTTACTGCTGCTGCTCGGGAGGCTATTGCCCAGCACGAAGGGCGACGTCATCAACTGCCGGTTCCTAGGGATCCTCGAGGATTTAGAGGGAGTCGGCAGATACGCCTGGGGAGCGGCACTGCTGGCGCACTTACTAGCCGACCTGTCCACGGGGACAGGACGAGAGACGACCGTCAGTGGCTTCTCACCTTTTCTTCAGGTATGCACTTATATATTTTTCTCTCTCTTTTTTTTCTTCTTTTTTATGCATGTGAATGCCTCACTAATGCAATGCATGGATGCAGGTTTGGAGCCATCTGTACATGCCCATGGGGCGCGCCGACCCACGGCCAGGAGGTGAGGGGCTTTCCCTCTAGCACGGCGCTGGCTGCCAGTCGTTTTCGGTGCCCCACTCGGCTACGAGTTGTGGGTGCTACGGAGAGAGTTCCGAGACTTCCCTCCCTCGCTGGTATGAATGTTATGCATTTTTTTATGTTTATTTGAATTTATTATGATTATGATGAGATGACATGCATGTTCATGGATGCAGGTGCGATGGAGGCCTTACGAGGGGATGACCGACGAGGGCCAGCCATGGGTCGTAGCAGGGCGACCTCGCTTTGAGCATGAGCTTTGGGTTCACTGCTTGAGCGAGATCGAGCCGTTACGGCTTAGACTGGTGATGAGGACCCTGGGCCTACACCAGGAGTGGATAGAGGTCGGGGAGCCGCGAGGGATCGGGAAGAAGACACGCGGTCGCACGAAGGCGATCGACTGGAGGGTGCGGTTCGAGGACCAGTACGCCGACTGGCGGCGAGGCGGGACCCGAGTCACCTCCCAGGCGACTGACAGCTCCGAGTACCTCCGGCGCTACTGGGAGGTTTACGCCGGCCGACCCCAGATGAGGGTCCTAGGGGTATGCAATTATTTCTAAATTAAATGCAAATGCTTATGTATCTATCATGTGACTAATATGAAATGGATGCAGGATGCACGGGACATAGCGGCGATGGATGCACAGGCCCATCTACACAGCCTGGAGGACCAGCTAGCTGCCACACGGGCCGACCTCGAGACCCTGGTGAGTGTTTAAATTATTTCTATATGCAAATGAATTTTTGTTGAATTATTGATGATTAGCCACTGACGATTTCAATGAATGCAGCGTGCCCAGCAGGGAGCCGTAGGGAGAGATGCAGGGGAAGCCTCCAGCTCGAGGGGACCCAGTGCAGAGGTGACCGCACTAGCAGAGCAGCTAGCGGGAGCGGTCACACGGGCCGAGGCTGCAGAGCGCGACCTCGCCTCACGGGTAAATTCCAAAACTCAAACCTCATTCAATTATTGATTATATATTTCAATGTGCACTGATGAAATTCATTTTTCAGACTGAGGAGCTTCGAGCCGCTCTCACTTGCGTCTGCGAGGGACAGCAGGCGATGACTGCCCAGGTGAGTGATTTACTTTCCGTCATGTATTGCTTATTTCATGAATTATTGCACAATGGAACTGATGATTTGTTTACCTGTTTGCAGACCAGACAGTTACAGGCGGCACGTACCCAGGCTGCCCTGGCCGGGACAGAGTTGGCGATCCGCGAGCAGCGGATTACAGAGCTGGAGCGGTCCCTGAGGCGACGGGAGGAGCTGCCTCAGGACGTGGCAGAGCTGCGGGTTGCTCTTGAGCTGGAGCGACGAGAGCGCGCTCGAGAGCGAGAGGAGCACCTGGCGGACCGTGACCGGCACCACGAGCAGCAGCAGACGGACCGTGCCCGGTACCAGGAGCAGGTGGCGGCGCGCGATCGTGAGCTGACAGACCTGAGGACGCAGCTGGCCCTTTCTCAGGAGCGGCTACGAGTGTCTGAGGAGCGTCTCCAGCGAGGGCGTGAGCGAGCGCGTGCTGCGGGGTACTCCTTCACCAGCTCCACCTTTGTGGCGGGTTCTTCTCTTCGAGAGAGGAGCGAGGTAGGGGGCCAGGTTCGAGTTCCATCTTCTTCACGGGGGCCCATGCCCCCTCCACCAGCGCCTCCTCGGGACGGCGAGGACGAGGTAGAGAGTAGGAGAGAGGAGGGTGGAGGCGAGAGCTGAGAGACTTACTTGTACTCCTCCACCCTCACACCTGTACTCAGATATTCATGATGTATATATATATGAGATTGAGATTTTTTGTTACCTGAGCACTTGTGTAGTTGTGTACTTGTGGTTGTGTACTTTGCTTCTTTTCCACGTTCTTTGTTTTACCTTACTTTGCCCTGTACCTGCAGCTGTGGTTCACACTTGAATAAACAGGTTAATTCATCTGTTCGACTTGGCCCCTTGCTCAATAAGCAAGGGATGCCTTTACTTTTGACCTGGATAGCGGGTCAAGGGGCCAAGCCTTTAATCAAATAAGGCAAATGAAATAACCAATAAAGGGAGATGCAACACGCAAGCACACGTATGCAAACAATAATCAAGATGCCCTATGCAATAATGCAAGCACGCACATGAAGAATAAACCCCATTTCCTCTTTTCTTTTCTTTTCCTTTTATATTTATTTTTTTTCTTTTATTTTTCAAAAGACGCGCCTTAGATTAGGTCGTTATTCAAACAAAAGACGCCCTAGGTGACGGCGTTAATTTGAAAAATGTTTTTGAATTTTGTTGAAAAGACGGCCCACACAAGGGCGTTATTTAAAAAAGGACGACCTTCTCCACAGGCGTTAATTTCAGAAAAGGCGCCTCATTCAAAGGCGTTAATTTTCCTGTTTTCAGCATTAGGTTGACAAAGCTACTAGGGCACTGGGTCCTACACGGTCATCATTGAGGATTCATTGACCTTTCTTGATTAATCAAAAAGGGGGTCGACGTGCCAGTGGTTAAACTTATACACAAGATCTCGCCCGGTGCAATCTCCTAGGTCAGTCTCGACCATTCTGCTGGTTTATGACTTACCACAAAGAAAGAGATGGAAGAAAATATAAGGAAGCCCATAAGGGATTCTGAAAAGCTCAAGGTAAAACTACCTCCCCTACCCTATGCCTGTTGGGGTTCGGTCTTTGGCATAGGGAAATTTTATTGCCTTTTGCCTCTTTTGTATTGCATGCATACGCCCAAGGTTTTCCTTGCGGGGACTTTGCCCTCTTGTCATGCTTTTCTTTCACGATTTGACTTTCACTTCGAGACTGATTTGCATTGATGAAAAAAAACCTAATTGTACTTGGGCTTTTGTGGCATTTGTTCCCTTTTGGGCCCTGACTTCCACCTACTAGGGCGGCGGATAGGCTTGGCGGGTCTACCCCGAGACCTTCCTTCCTCCCTTATGGGCCGAAGAGGAAAAGAATGGGTATTGTCTTCACCTTTAGTCAGGTTTTGACTTTCCATCGGATTTTGCACCGCTTGAGTTCAAGGGTAAGCGTGTAGTGTGTGTGGGTGTCGACCCCATTTTGAGTTAACAAGACTGATGAATGAATACTGAATTTTAACCTTTCAGACCTTGCGTCCTTACAATCATGGCAACCAAAAATTTTATTCTTTTTGGAGAATTTCTATTTTTTTTGGATTTTGGAAAATTTCTATTTTTTTGGATAGATTTTGAAAATTTCTATTTTTTGTTGGATTTTGAAAATTTCTATTTTTTGTTGGATTTTGAATTAGGGATAGTATTTCTTAAGGTACAGACCATTCCAAGGATGAGTTAGCTCTTGTCCTTCAGCATTAATCAGTTTATAAGCATTGCCAGGATAAACATCTTTTATGACGAATGGTTCTTCCCAGTTTGGTTGGAGTTTTGAGCGGGGCCCACCAGGCTTTACAAAGATTCTCTTGATTACCATCTCACCGACTTTGAATTTTCTCTCAATTACTTTCTTTTGATAAAAACGTGACAGCCTGTTTTGATAAACACGCGCATGCTCAGCGGCGACCAGACGCTTCTCATCTAGGAGTTCCAACTGGGCAAGGAGTGAATCACGACGCTCATCAATAGAGAGTTCCTTGTCCAATTGTACTCGCAGAGATGGAATGAGAATCTCATAAGGGACTACCGCCTCCATTCCATAAGTAAGGGCGAAAGGGGTTTGCCCAGTAGGGGTACGAATGGAAGTGCGATAGGCCCAGAGAGCTTCAACTAGCTTGTCTGGCCAATCCGAAAATTTATTAGCCTCACACGTCTTTTTAACGATTTTGATCAAAGTTTTATTAGTGGCCTCTGCCTGGCCATTGCCCTGCGGATAATAGGGAGAAGAATGATGCAATGCAATGTTATACCTGTTGCAGAGATCCTTGAGCTCTTGGGAGATGAATTGAGGTCCATTGTCGGTGACGATGGTACTCGGGATGCCGAACCTTGCGATGATGTTCTTCATTATGAACTTGCAGACAGTTGATGCTTTGATCTCCACGAATGCTTCCGCTTCCGCCCACTTGGTGAAGTATTCCGTTGCCGTCAGGATGAACGACTTTTGCTTGGTCAGGAGGTTCGAATCACCAAGAGGTCCAATGATATCAAAAGCCCACATGGAGAAAGGCCATGGGGAGGACATAGGATGGAGTGAAGAAGCAGGAGAATGAATTTTGTCGGCGTGCAGTTGGCACTTAACACACCTTCGAACATAGATGGAGCAATCCTCTTCTAGAGTTGGCCAATAGAAACCTAGCCTAAGGATCTTCTTAGCTAGCATCTGGCTGTTCACATGACCACCACACACTCCAGAATGCGCCTCTTCCACAACCTTCCAAGATTCATCGTCATCGAGGCATCTTAATAAAACACCCGTGAGCCCTCTCTATAGAGCACACCTCCAACCAAAACATAACGTTGAGCCACTCTTCTGATTGCTTTCTTCTCTTCTGCTGTGGCCTCCTCGGGATAGGACTGATCATTGCAATACCTGGCAATCTCATAATACCAAGGTTTCTCTTCATCAGCCAATTCTTCTTCCCAATCTAACAACATGACCTCTTTGCCTTTAAGAGATTCACTCCGCCTGACCTTCTCGAGCACCTTATCCCTAATATCGAGGAATGCACGATCCTTAATAGCTGGAGTGTCACGCTGATGAATGAGAGGAACATGAAAATCACGCTCAGGAGGGAAGACTAGAGCAGAGGCCAAAGAGCAAGAGCGTCGGCTAGGATGTTCTGGCTTCGAGGACATGAATGAAGATTAACTTGGTAAAGAGTTTGGCATAAGCTGAAGCAAGTTCCTGGTAGGGCTTGAGCTTAGGATTGATAGTGCGGCACTTGACAAGCACCTGGCGCAGAATGAGCTGACTATCACCAACAATTCGTAATTGGGTAACACCATATCTATGAGCGGTTTGAAGGCCGGCCAAAAGAGCCTCATACTCAGCTATATTGTTTGTGACAGGGAAAGTGAGCTGAGCAGCAAATGGGATGGTGACCCCTTCTGGTGTTAAAAGAACCATGCCGATCCCTCTTCCTTGGGAATTTAGAGCTCCATCAAAATGTAATGTCCACATAGGATCGTGGGGTTGATTAATGGACATTAGTTCTTCATCTGGGAACTCTGAATTGACAGGATCAAATCGGGGAGAGGGTGGTGAGCAAGATGTTCGGCAATGGCGTAACCTTTGATTGCTTTCTGTTGAATGTAAGTGATGTCGAACTGTGAAAGGAAGCTTTGCCAGCGTGCCAATCGGTCGGTAAGAACAGATTTTTCAAGAAGGAATTTAATCGGATTCATGCGAGCAATGAGGTGAACCTCGTGAGCTAAGAAATAGTGTTTTAACTTCTGAACTACCCAGACTAAAGCAGCGCAAGTCTTCTCCATGGCTGAGTACCTCTGCTCACAAGGGTTGAGAAGTTTAGACAAGTAGTATGCTGCCCTCTCCTTCCCTTCTTCATCCACTTGAGCTAGGACAGCACCTACAGAGTCATCCAGGACAGAAACATAGAGGATAAGTGGTTTGCCCGGAATTGGCGGCCTCAGGACAGGAGGATTGGCCAGATAATCCTTCAATCCGTCAAAAGCTGCCTGACACTTGTCATCCCAATTAAACTTGACTCCCGGCTTAGTAAGCTCGTAAAACGGCCTGCATCTTTGTGAGTGCTGGGAGACGAAGCGGCGAATAAATTGCAACCTCCCGATTAATCCTCGAACTTCCTTCAAATTCTTGGGAGGAGGCATGTCCCTGATGGCCTTCGCCTTATTGGGATCAACTTCAATTCCCCTTTTGCTAACAATAAATCCAAGCAACTTCCCTGATGAAACGCCAAATACACACTTCTTGGGGTTCATTTTCAATTGATACTCTCGTGACCTTTGCAAGACTTTAGCTAGAACCCCAGGATGCTCAATCCTTGTCCTTGATTTTACTACCAGGTCATCCACATACACCTCAATATAAATATGGATCATATCATGAAAAATTGCCATCATAGCCCTCTGATAGGTGGCTCCAGCATTCTTGAGTCCAAAAGGCATGACCACATAGCAGTAAGTACCCCATGGTGTAGTGAATGATGTTTTCTCTTGATCTTCTTCAGCCAGGCGAATCTGATTATAACCGAAAAACCATCCATGAAAGGAGAGAGTCTCAAATCCTGCCGTATTATCAATCAGAACATCAATATGAGGGAGGGGGAAGTCATCTTTAGGACACGCACGGTTGAGGTCCCGAAAGTCTATACAAATCCGAACCTTTCCATCTTTCTTCATGACTGGGACGATGTTAGCCACCCAGTTAGGATAAAGGACAACTCTAACAAATCTAGCCTTATGAAGCTTGTCGACCTCTTCTTTCATCTTTAAAGCCATGTTAGGGTGGAAACGTCTCAACCGTTGTTTGATCGGGACAGACCCTGGCTTAAGTGTAAGTCGATGTTCAACGAGCGCAGGGTCTAATCCAGGCATATCTCATAACTCCACGCAAACGTGTCCTTGTATTCTTGAAGTACCAAAATAAGCGCCTTCTCTTCGGAGGGCGGCAAATTCTTGCTGATGAGGACAATCCTAGGGTCTTCTTCCGTACCCAAATTTATTTCTTTGGTAGGCTCTTCTACTGAGGCTGATGGTTCATCAAATCTTCTCATACCACTGGCAAAGGCATCAGCCTCGTCCTCATATTCTTCATAACTTTCATCCCCCTCTTCAATAGGGTCTTCATCATTCATAATTTCATAGACACCAAAACCCTCATAAGAAACATTAGTATCCTCATATTCCAACTCTGGCAGGATGATCGGATTTTCCAAAAATTCGGGAAGAGCTAAACAAGCCTGGCATCTTCTGGCTAACTCCAACAAAAATCTACGGGAATCTGCTTACCCTTGGATTTCTTATGAAAATCTACCCCATGAATTTTATTAGAAGAAGAAGAACAACTAGCTTGATTGAAGGAAGGAGGTGAAAAAGTGGATACAGGAGGTGATACAGAAGGAGACCCCTCACCAGAGGGGGAGAAAAGATTTATCAATGAATCATGGAAGAGTGGCCCCTGGGTCGGGACACACTCGGAAAAGAGATAAGAAGTCTCCTCAACGGAGATGGAGGACTGAAGAGTTGGAATTTTGGCATTTTTTTTCATTTTTATCTTTATCTTCATTTTTATTTTCCTTTTCTAGAAGAAAGCAATGTGAAGGGAGAATAGCAGGAGGAGTGGAGATTGAAAGTTTGGAGAAAGATTGAATCAGAGATGACCCGCGCGGGGGTGTGATGGAGAGTTTGGAGAATTGCTCGAGGAGCAAGGGAGGAATCGGGAGAGAAATCTGCAGTGAATCTGGAGAAAAGCTGATCATAATTGGCGGCGGTCTCGGCACGCGAGAGAACAATTGAGAATGTAGAGAAACAAGAAGAGACGGATGCATGGAAGTGAGGGAAAAGAGGCCGGCCCACAGCCTGTCTATTGTAAAACCTTCTTCATATGGAACATCTGGCTCTCCAGTGTCAGTGTAGTCACTCAGCAACTGCCTCTTATCTGTAATCACAGCCGGCTTTTCAATCAATTCATGTATTAGTGGCGGCCATTCCGGATCAGTCGGCATAAAGAGACGGCTCAAGGCAATAGTAATATCATACATATCGAACCATCTGTACCAATCACACTCTGGATCATCCATCTTCCTTCTTTTATCAGGCCTTAGAGACTCCAGGGCTTTATAAGTGGCCAATGGTGCAATATGGCGAGCAAACTGTCTCGCATGAACATCTTGACAGTCTAGAATGGAGGTGATTATTGTAGTCTGCTCATGATTCTGAACGCCACCTGTGACAAAATGTGTCTTCAATGTCCAAGTAAGCGGCTGGCGATCTGTCTTCAAGGTGGATGTCATAACTGCCCATGGTTCATCTTCATTTTTGCCCGGCCCTTTGTAGCCCAGGCCGCCTCGTGTAATCAATTTCTGAGGCTTAATAGGCCTAGTCCTGCCTTGACAACTGGCACCCAGACCTTTGCCGTTTTGATACCCCATTTTCATTAGGATTTTCCAGCCAGGGGTGTTTATCATGCTTTTCTTCTTCTTCCCCTTGGAAGGCAAGGGTGTCATAGCAATTGTCGTGACTGTCTCGGGCGACATTGGCCGTGGGTGAGGGAGGTCTAGCATTGATAGCAACGGCTTGTTGGCAGGCCAAATAGAAGGAACTGATGAAGCCAAGTGTATATCTTCCTCTGGCAGAATTGGCATACTGGTAACTTTGATAATGCGGCCCTTGTGTGGAAACTTAAGGCATTGATGATTTGTGGAGGGCACTGCATCGAGCTGTTGAATGTAGGGGCGGCCCAGAATGCCATTGAATGTTGGATCCATGTCCAAAATGTGAAATCGACTGTGATTGTGGCTGGACCCAAACTGACCTTTAATGTGATCATGCCTAGAGGAGGCTTCTTGGTATTGTCATATGCTGTGACTGTTATGGTAGATGGCCGAATCAGGTTTTCAGGAATGCCGCACATCTTCAAAGTGCTCGGCGGCAATACATTGATAGATGCCCCAGTGTCCACCAGACATTGTTTCACCGCCACCTTATTAATATCAACCGTGATGCACAGAGCATATTTCCTTGCTGAGAGTGGTGCCAGTTCATGCTCATGAAAAGTAATCGCCGGCTGACTGCTAGCGGGCGTTAATACTGTGGTTATCTGCTCGACCGGAATGTCCTCATTGACCATGACCTTCTGCAGATATTCTTTCAGGGCCATCTGATGAGTGGTTGACCTTTTGATTAGTTCTAAAATTGAAATCCTTGCTGGAGTCCGGTCCAAATGTTTCAATAAATCATATTCAGTGCCCGGCACGGACTCTTGCTCCTGTTCTTGTTCATTAGGCCCCTGCACGGGCTCTTGCTCTCTTTGGGGAAAGATGCGCTGGAACATCCGTCCACTGCGGAGCGGTGCCACGTTTTGCCGTGCCTCTGTCGGGGCAAGTAAAGGAGGAGGGTTGGAAGAAGAAGAGGGTGTATTGGCGTTAAGAAGTGGTGGAGGGGTGTTTGAAGAAGGAGCTCCCGTAAGGGGTGTTGGTGAGGAGTTCAATGAAGAAGCCCCCACAGAAGGCGTAGGAGTAGGAAAGGGTGCCCGAGTGTGAGAAGAGTTAGTGGGCGGAATGAGGAGAGATCTGGGTATAAAAGATGGGGGAGCCGATGGTGGGGGGATCCTTGCCGGTGAAGGAGTAGTGGTGGCGGGTGTAGCGGGTGTTGGCGACGGGCGGATAAGGAGTGGTCTAGACGGCGAAGGTGAAGGGTTGGTGGTGGATGGCGGAGTTTGCTGCGTGGTAGGCTGCGGAGGCGGTAAGTTGGTAAGGAGAGATCGGGTTGGCAAGGATGGAGAATTGGTGGGAGCAGGTGGATTAACGGGGCGTAGAAGAGCTCGGCTCAATTGGGGAGTAGAAGAAGAAGGAAGCGTGCGCAAAAGGCGCGGAGGTTGATTTGGATTATGATTAAATGCCCCGACAGAGGCGTTTTCTTCATGCCATCCCTGTCCTCTCTCCACCTCACGGAGAGACGTGACAGGGTTCACGTGCTGATTTGGCGGGTGCTCCGGCAGTGGGTTGTGGACAATCCCCATATCCTGCTGAGGTGCTGGAGCTTGCTGTTGCGGCTGTGGAGCTGGTTGCTGTGGCTGCTGAGCCTGCTGTTGCCGAGGAGGCTTTCTTACTTTCATAGTGGCGATAAACTGTCTCATCTCGTCCCAATTAATGCCACCCTGGTCATTCAAATCATAAATATAGTCCTTGAAATGGAAGCAATGGTCGACATTATGGCCAGGAGAGCGGTGGAAAACACAGTAGCGGGACGTGTCAACATTCGCGGGCCACGCGGCCCTTTCCTTTGGTAGCATGAGCAAGTTGGCAGCCATCAAGGCATTGAATATGTCTGGGAGACTTTCTGGCAATGGCGGATAATGGGCCCTTTTGGGGCCAAGTGGTCTCCTTTGCTGTTGTTGTTGCGGTCCATAGTTAGTGGGTGGCGGTACTTGGTGGTACTGTTGCGGAGCTGGAGGGTCAGCGCGGGGCGCTTGGTTTTGTGGAGGAGCAAAGGAAGGTTGAGGAGTAAATTGGTGTTGTGGGGGTGAATTGAAGAGAGTGCTTTGTTGTGGAGGTGGCGGGGTCGTGGGTTAGATTGGCGAAAAGGTGTGGGGTTGCCGACCGCGCCAACCTGCTCATTGATGACGGTGCCCTCAGTCGTGGGCCCGCTATTGTTGACATTTGTATTTTTCTTGAACAACTTTGGCTTTGGTTCAAACATGCCCATGATGGGCGAATCCTTCATTTGGGTTTGAATATAACGAGCTCTTTCATAAAGCTCCTCCATGGTTGTCAATCTATTCATGGCTAATATGTGCCGGAACTGAGGGGTTGCATTGGATATAATCATCTTAACCTGTTCCGGTTCAGACAACGTATCTTTCAACTTTTCGGCCATTGATCGCCACCTATCAGCAAATATTATGAAGTCCTCCTCGGGCTTCATTTTCTCTGCAACCAAATCTGTAACTGAAAGGGAGGGTCCAACCCGGTCCCTGTACTTCTGCAAGAATTTCCTTTGAACCACATCAAAATTGCTGGCATCTGCGGGTTCCAAGGAATAAAACCACTCGAGGGCTGGCCCCTCTAAAGATCTTCTAAACAAATAAGCCAAAGAGGCCTTATTATCTTGCCAAAAGGAGGTCTCGTACATGAAATCCTTCAAATGAATAAAAGGATTGCCAGTTCCATTGTATCGCCGAAAATTCGGCATCTCAGAAGGCGGCAGATGGAAAACTGGCAGTGTAGGGAGAGAGATCTCCGGGGCATTCTTGGCTGCAGTAACTTTCTTAAGTTGCTCTTCCATGCTGGCCAACTTTTGGAGCAGTAGAACATTGGTGTCGGACTCGACCGGGGCCGGATTTTGAATGAAAGAATTCGGTATAGGCGTCCGTAGAATTCGGGGAGGTTGGAGAAACTGAGGCCTAACCGCTGAGTAGCTTGCCTGTTGGGCCGGCATGGCCGCACCAGGCGTTGGTGGACAAGAGGGGGGTTTGTGCAAGACCGCCTGGTCATTAGTGAGGTGATGGCCACTCTCGGCCGGAGGGGGATTGGAGGATGAAGAGGGAACGGACTTCCCTTTCAAAGCGGCCTGAACTGCCTGCCGCTGGGAGTCATCTAATTGAGATAGAGCATTAATCAAATCAGTAACATTGAAAGATGGGGAGGGGTTCCCCGAAGTGTTGGAGGGTAAAGCCTGAGAAGAGGGCACAACCTCTTGAGTAGTGGTATCAACCACATGAACTTGAGGATAATGAGAATGAGGAGGAGGGTAATTCCCTCATGATAGATAGAATCTTGGGGAACCTCATATGATTGACCAAAAACGTTCTCCTCCACATCATCATAGGAATATCCGTAGCTTGCCATGTTGATAATCTTACCTGAACGGAGTTGCATGCTTAAAAAGAGAGAAAGCTTTATGAAGGAATTATCACACAATCAATCACCCAATCGAAACAAGCTTAAGCAAATCAACCCAACCAAGTTTATGCAATCAAGTTGAGATGAACGCAAGATTTTAGTGTTATGTTTGAGATTAGAGTGAGTTAAATTGCAGAATAATTCACTCCTCTTTGCAAAGTGAAACCTAGTTTGGATCCAAGTGTAGTCTCCGGGTTAACTAGGTTCTCTCTCTTCTTCCAACGATAGGTTCTCTAAACTCCGGGTACTTCAAGGGTACAACCAGCCCAGCGTCCGTGAGGGAATCCACGGGTGCGGGGACTTACGGAGGTCTTGGAAAAGGGATTTCCGGTCCAAAGAGACGGAATGCTCAATGGAGGGTTGTCCCGATTCCAAGAGAGGTGTGTGGAATCCTAGTGTAGAGAGAGGAGGTCTCTCAACCAAATGCCACAAAATGCAGTATAAGATAAGCCAATCACAGCAATATAATCAAATAATCAATGTAAGTATGAATCCAGCATGCATAGACAGAAACAGCAAAGCTCTGTAAACACACAGGAAAGAGGCGACGTAGCGGCAGTCGCTACCAACAAAAGAGACGACAGCGTGGCTGTCGTGAATCACTATGAGAGGCTCATAGGCCATGCAAAAACGCGCCTTGATGCGGGGCGCTAAATATGATAAAGACGCCTCTGACAGAGGGCGTCAAATATAAGTGGTGCGCACGATCGAAGAAAAACGCGCCTTGGTGCGAGGCGCTGCCAAATAAAAAGACGCCCGAGGGGAGGGCGCAAATTCACAGAAGCAGCAGATATGATGAAAGACGCCTTCGTGGAAGACGTTAAACAGAAAATAGACGCCCTGGATGAAGGCGTTAAATAAAAAGGCGCCTTTGTGAAAGGCGTTAATTCAAAAATAGCAATAGATTAATCACAAGCTGGCTGATCCCGGGGAGTGTGCAGTGTGCACAGTGGAGGGTGCCCGTGGGGCACAAAGGAGGGGTACCGTGGGTACCAAAGGGAAAGGGCACGCGTGGGTGCCAAAGGGGAAAGGGCACACGTGGGTGCCAATAGGAAAGGGCACACGTGGGTGCCAAAAGGAGATGGTAATCAAAAGAAAAACAGTGGAAGTCCCACCGTGATCGCCAATTTGTGAATCATGGAAAATAATCCACTTTTAAGACAAAAAATAATATGAGCATATGCATAAGAAGAATAATGAAAAAGGGAGTAAAAGAGCACGTGGTGCTACTAAGGAGAGTGATCGCCAGAGGGGTTACCTCAATAAGAAGAAAAGATGATCGCGAATACCTGGTGATAATAGGATGCGGGATGGATGTGGGTTCCTTCCTCCACCTTCTATCGGCCGGCCGATGAAGGGGGTCTTCCTCTTTGATTACCCTTAAACAAAGAACAAACAACTAAAAGAAAAGAGATCAGCCAAACGTGAGTGTAGTATCAATCCCAAGATGAAAGATGGTGATGAAAGAAGAGCATAAAGTGTGCACCTTTTGTTTGTTTTAAAACCCCTAGAGAATTAGGGAGAGGAGAGATGCAATAAAACTAATGCAAGAAAAGGCTATACGATGATGAGATGACAAACAACAACGAAGAGAAGAAAAGATCCCTGCTGTTCCTGTAAACAGTAAAGGGAAAAACACTTTGCTTCGGATGTGGCAGCAGGAGGAAGCAGAAGAGAGATCAATAGCTCTTAATCTCAATCACCAGCACCCGTGAACCTCTGTATGTGTATGCGTCTATGCGTATATCTGTCTCTCTAACCTCGCGCGAGATCAACCAGGGGACTCTTTTATAGGGTCTCGATCACAGATAGACACAGATTTGGGAAGATAAGAATAGGCAGTGGTCGTTAACGGCAAGGACTCTAGTTCCCAGATCGAGCAAGGTGATCAAGAAAGGCAGGGAACTCTTCAGGAAAGGTGAGTTTAAGAAGGACACGAAAGGGTGAGACACGACCTACCAAAGGGCGTCAATTCAGAATTGATGACCTGCTCGAGGGCGTTAATTCAAAACACGACCGGGATCAAGGCGTCACTTCCTGGATTCAATTTTGGTAATAAAACCTTCTTTATTTGAAAATTGCGAAAAGACGCCTGAAGCAAAGGCGTTAAACAAAAACACGCCCTATGGAAGGACGTTAATCATTGATTTCAATCGGGGTGGGACTCGTAAAATACCAGGAATTGACGCCCTTCTCTGTGGTCGTCCTTTCTTAAGAACACGCCCCAGATTAGGTCGCTATTTAAAACACGGCCCTCTTCAAGTCGTGAATTCAAAAACCCAAGAATAAATCACAAAAACACACAAAAATAGAAAAACTTTATATTATAGAAATATTGAAGTTCACTTTGGGGCGTTAACATAGTGACATGAGATTTGATCAACAAAGCGTCAATTTTGGCGTGTCTACACTAGGCTGCTCTCTCACGCCTTTCAAGGATATTCTTTACAGATGCTCTAAGGCGTGGCACTCTCTGGGCAACAGCAGCTTCCTCTCTTGAGGAAGCTTGATATTTATAGCCAAGCCACAAGGAAATGTGGTGAAAAACTTTCCCTCCAAATTTCCCCCCTAAAAGCTTTTCTAGTCTTTGAGGAAGATACTCTGTAGGATTTGGCTTGAGCTGGCATTGCTTCTTGTCCGAGGATAGGATGGTGGCAGACTGATGGCAGATCATAAGATCTTCACATTAAATGCCCTTTAGACATGTGGTCCTCTCATTGGCTGAAAATTACTTTCTGTCTTGTTGAGGATTGCTAGGACCGAAGTCACATGGGGTGATAGTAAAGAGGTGGCAGACTGTGTTGACTTTTCCCAGTGGCAGACTATGAGGTGTCCTTTCTCCTACTGGATTTCTGACAAAAGTAGCTCCAAGAAAGTTATATGTTGATAGGGATAAAAAGTCAAACCTGGGTACCCCATCCAGACCTCAAAATCCATGAAATTAGAGATTTACGGTACCTATTTTCTCTCTCTGGATCTTCCATTGACTTGACAGACAACTAGCTTGAAAGCTTATGGAAGATTAGAGGTGTCGACCTCCTGTGAAGGAAGTGTCGACACTTCTTGGTAAAGCAGCCAATATAACGCTCTCTGGAATGCCATAGTGTCGACCTCTTGTGAAGGACGTGTCGACACTCCTTAGCCTTTAGCTTATGGGATCATCAAGGTGTCGACCTATTGAGAAGGAGGTGTCGACACTTCTTATGAAGTCTTCTTGTATGACTGTCTCTGGAAGCCCAAACTATCGACCTGCGATAACTGAGGTGTCGACACTTCTTTAAGGATCCTGCCTTCAACATTTGGAGCCATCAAGGTGTCGACACTCTATAAGTGAAGTGTCGACACTTCTTTGTAGATGTGCATCGACCTTCTTGTGAATATGCTCAGACCTTTTGAGGTTGGAAGCAGACATTGCACAGACCTTGATTTCATATGTGCTCAGACCTTATCTTTGTTAGAGCTGGTGCGATGGATTCAGAGGGGGGGTGAATGAATCCCTCAGTTAAAATATCAAGCAATTTTTAAACCTTAGACAAGGACACACCAGATCAGAACTCCCTGAAACGATGCAAGACTTGACAAAACAACGAAATACTCTATTGATGCACACCGTTGAACACTTGACCTGCACTTCCAGCAGAAGCAGAGCGTTTGTGCTCTCAAGATGAGTCAACAGATAAAAAATTGAAACGAGATCCTAAGCATGCATCTAGCATTGAACACATAACAGAGCAATCCACACAGTACACAAGGATTTTTAGGTGGTTCGGTCCTTCAGACCTACGTCCATCCCACACTCAACCAGAGTGTGGATTCCTGCTGACACACAGCTTGAAAGACTGCTGGGCTTCACAGCTTGCCTACAACCGCTGAGCGACACAGCTTGCTGTCCAGAGGAATCAATCCTCTGCAACGTTGACAAATAGCTTGACCCGCTGGGCTTTACAGCTTAGCCGACCAGAGGAAACCTCCTCTGCAACCGCTGACAAACAGCTTGAATAAAATGTCAAATAAGAAAAGGCTAAAATGACTAAACACAGCAACGGAAAGCTGTCAATAAATCCGAAATAGACTGCTCACACAGGAGCCAAGTGTCTAGGATCTGATCCAGAGAACACAACAGAAAAGTGTATCTTCAGAGTGCTGTTCTTGCCTTCATTCTTCCTATCTCTCTCTCTCTTTCTCTTTTTATTTTCAGGTGCTCGATCTCCCTTCTTCTAGATGCTTCAGCAAATTCTCCTCTCTCACTTGTTTACGAAGCTAGCTCCCTATATATATATATATCTAGCAAGAGAAAAGCGTGTGGAGCAACCAACTTTCCCGCTCAGATTTCAGTCTGGATCTGAGTCTTCAGAAGACACGTGCCAGCTTTAGTATCGTCGAGCTAGCATCCTGACAATCATACTTTGCTCGAAGTCAGCCTTATGACAATTGAACACATGTCAAGGAATAATGAGATTGCACGAAGTTAATAAAACAATAGATGTAATATGCACCGACTCACTCTGTATAAGATCTCATATGCACGGAGTCAAGCTGTGCACACATCAAGTGTCCTGAGCGGGCTGTGGATCACCAGAAGATGAACTGCAAGACAGGGAAACATATCAGAGGGCCCAGGGGGTTTCCCTGGGGAAAAACCCTCCGATGGTTAAGTCAGTAGAGCTGTGGTGGAAGCAGTAATGGGGAGGAGAAAAACTAGTGCGCGAGATTCCTCTCCACCGGAGGGTGAAGCGGATTGCTCAGGAGTTTGGGTGTATGAGTACCTTAATGGATCTTTTCTTCTACCGGAGGGTATCCCTGGTTTAAATAGTGTGCCACCTTCAGGAGTCCTGCAAGCTGAGGGGTCTCCGGCGGGAGTTACGTCCTCAACGTGGGCTTTCATGGCCTTATCGTGGGAACGTTATCGCCTCGAAGTCCGGCGGCTTCTTGATTCCCCTGTCCGTTGGGGACTCTTAACGGCAGCATGAACGGATAATGTCTGGTCTGGCCGAGCTTCTGAAATGCCAGCCCTGTCCGGGTGATGAGCATAGCTCGGTGAAAGAGGGGTCGGATAGGTCGGCTAATGCCTGTCTCTCCCGGGCGGGGAAACGGCTTGGGCCGGACCCTCCTTGTGACTTGACCATCACTCGGGCCCTCCGAGCCTAGGGGCCGCCGGGGAGAGTTAGTTTCTCGAGTGTTTGTTCATTGGGATTTTCTTTCCTGAGTGGGCCCTGTGGGTTGTCACTCAGGTGAGCTTGCCTCGTTGGACCCTGTTGGGTCTTGTTGGGCTGCTCTTTGGGTGGGCTACAGAAATCCCCCTCTCCACTATGCATGCTCGCATAAAACGACAAGATAGAGAGTATATCAACAAGATAACAAGGTGAAATATTCATGAACTTTCAAGTAATAGATGTCAGGATGTTCAGGCAAGTAATTTCATCATGTCATGTCGAGAACTTGGCTAACACGTTTCAAGCAAGCAAGTATATAAATTACCCTTTTTCGGGTCAAGCAAGTCATGTCATGTCAAGTTGAGTCAAGTACGAGATTTTTTTTGTGGAATGTCCAATCAAGCTAGTCATGAACTTCAGTACAATGCCAATACCGTTATCATTACAACTCCCATGGGCACTAGTACTTTTGGGTGCTCCTCCCAGGACCAGATCGGGCCCTATATGCGCAGGCATTGATCATGTATTTTGACATCCACTTGGTGTATAGCCAATATGGAGTTTCAAGGATAAAGAACTTGTATGAACTTAGAGGTAGATAGCATTTCAAGGATTTGAAGATGACCATAATGACGATAATAACGGTGCAATCACGAGTATCGATAAAAACTAGGTGGAATTGGTTCCCTAACTCGGGTACCATGACAAGTAAGTGCCTACACGTAGATGGTCACTCTTTTAATATAGAATTGAGGTCCACAAGAACATCATAATAATGTTGATATAGAATTGGGGTCCACAAGAACATCTCCATAAAGACATGCTTTCCCCATTTATTTAGATACTTCTCATATTATACACATAGCATAACATGAGGGCCGGTATACCATGTTTCTTATAGAGTGACATGGCAAAGTAGTGTGATAGGTTTTTATGGTACAACCAGCTCAGTCGGCCTTGAGAGAATCCAAGGCTCGAGGAGTCTTACAGAGGTCTCTATGACTAACTCACTAGTCCAAAGGAACGGAATGTCCAATAGAGAGCTTGTATGTCACTGAGAGTTAGTGGGTAAACGATAAAACATCATGAAACATGGGACTATATTCACGGAGTGGAATATAGTGCCGATATATATATATATTAATATACATATGAAACCCTCGGTGTAACAGTAACAGTGTAAAATAGTATCACAGGAAAATAGCGACTTATCTAAAGTCATTAATCATGGAATTAACGCCTTATACAGGGGCGTTTATTTATAAATTGACGGCTTGTTCAGTAGTCGTTCATTCTGTATTTCTATTTTGTAGAATTTAGATAATATGGAATCTTAACAAAAACGCGCCCTGGATAGGGGCGTTACTTTTCAATTAGCGCCCTGTTCTAGGGCGTCAGTTCAATAAGAGACGACCTGCATCAGGTCGTTATTTCAACATTTTCCAAGATTTTTGATAATAAAATTTCAGGAACAAATTATATAGTGAGGACCAGAAAAATAGCAGGATTCCACTAGGATGATCATGCATTAGATTAGATTCATGGTTTCATAGATACAGAATTTTAAACATGGGTAATTATTAATTATATGAAATTGACGACTCCTGCTTCGTCGTCAAAATAAGAATTAGCGCCCTTTGAAAGGTCGCCTTATTCAAAATTTACCAAAAACATTTGAAACGTAGTAAAACTATATGCATGAGATCATGGATGAATTTATTTCAGAATCTATACTAGTTTGGGCTACGCTCTTCAGAAAACCTACCTTTTTGAATTGGTTGACAGATGTGAAGATTGATTGAAGAAGGTGAATGATACTCTGTTTTAATACAAGACAGCAACAGCAGAAAGAAGAAGCAGCCCCTTGCAGAAGCAGAAGAAAGCTTCCTCCTTTCACGGTCATTTGGCTGCAAGAGGAAGAAGGAAGGTGAAGATCAATCTACGTTCTTCACACGGTAACATTAACAATTCCTCCCTGTTACAGTCAACCTGCACAAAAGGAATGAATAGATCGCTTGACGAAGAACCCACGATCTTCTCTTTGACACGAGAGTTGCTACTTACTGTATACTTCCTACATGAAATAAGATGAAGACATTAGTCTTCATACTCATACATGCATAACCGAAGGTGAAAGCAAAATAATGAAGAACAACTTACGTTCCTCACGGATGACAGCAGCAAAACACAGAACGCCAAACAGCGGTCTGGGTCGAACAGCAGGATATTTATAGGATTTTTAGAACCCTTAATGGAGTTAGTGTTGTATTGGAAGTAATGTTTCCCTCATAGAGTCCTTGCCATAATCAATCTCCCTCGTAGTTATCCAGAAACTTGCTCTGGATAGTCTCCTGGTTCGAACGAAACTCGAATGGAACACAAATGGAATTAACGCCTTACGTTAGGGCGTTAATTTAAATTGACGCCTTGGTTAAGGTCATTTCTTATGTAAAACGCGTCCATGTGGAGGGCGTCACGTTTACTTACCCTTATTATTATTTTGGCCGTTTGGGAATTGACGACATCTGCTGTGGTCGCCCTTTCTGAAATCCGCGCCTTGCATAAGGGCGTTTCTTTTTGAAGTAGCGCCTTGCATCAAGGCGTTATTTACATTTTGGTTTATTATTTACTTCTTTAAATCTTTTAATCTTATTTTGATCAATTGGGGTTTTTATTTCCTTTTATTTTTACCAGGGTTGCTACACCCTCCCCCACTTAAAAGAATTTAGTCCCTAAATTCAATCGCATATATTTATATATATATGGAGAGTGTAGAGTTATATACCTTTTTAGAATAAGTTCGGGAATCGTTTCCTCATATACTCCTCGGTCTCCCATGTGGCTTCGTGTTCTGAACATTTATTCCATTGCACCTTTAGCATAGGGATAACTTTATTCCTTAATGTTCGACACCTCGCAGGTCAAGGATCTTCATGGGCTTTTGTTCATAAGTGAGATCCTTTGAATCACCAGGTCTCCATGATCAATGATATGTGACGGATCATGCACATATTTCTTCAGCATTGATATATGGAATACATTGTGAACTTCGACAATTGAGGAGGTAAAGCGATGCGATAAGCAACCTCGCCAACTCTTTCTAGTATCTCAAAAGGTCCGATAATCTTGGTGTAAGCTTGCCCTTAACACCAAATCTCATTATTCCACGTCCAGGTGATATCTTGAGAAAGACGTGATCTCCGACTTGAATTCGAGATCTCTTCTTCTTGTATCAGCATAAGCCTTCTGTCTAGACTGAGCTACTTGAAGTCTTTCTATAATCAACTGTATCTTCTCAGTGGTATCCCTTACCATATCTGGACCTAATAGTTGTTTTTCGCCAACTTCGTCCCAGCACAAAGGCGATCGGCAACTCCTTCCGTATAAGGCTTCGAAAGGTGCCATTTGTATACTTGCCTGGTAGCTGTTATTGTATGCAAATTCAACCTAGAGGCAAGTGATCATGCCAGCTTCCTCCAAAATCAATGATGTAAGCCTAGAGCATATCTTCAACCACCTGATTAGTTCTCTCGGTCTGACCATCCGTTTGAGGATGAAAAGCTGTACTAAAGTTAAGTCTCGATCCCCAACGAATATTGTAGTCCTTTCCAAAAATGCGAAGTAAAACGGGGATCTCTGTCCGACACAATCGAGACAGGATACCATGTAATCTGACTATCTCTTTATGGTATAATGTAGCCAGAACATCAACTGATCATCGACTCTTGATTGGCAAGAAGTGGCCTGATTTGGTCAATCGATCAATGATAACCCATATTCCATCATATCCTCCTTTTGATTTAGGAAGACCCATGATGAAATCCATACCGATATCCTCCCACTTCCATTTGGGAATATCAGAGGATGTAGCTTTCCGGCAGGCTTCTGGTGTTCAGCCTTACTTGTTGGTAGGTGAGACAGCGAGACACAAAGTCCGTGACTTCTCTCTTCATATTAGGCCACCAAAAGGTCCTTTTAAATCTTGGTACATCTTAGTTGATCCTGATGAATCGTGTACCTTGATCTGTGAGCTTCATCTACGATTTCTTCTTTAGCTCTGGGCAATTCGGTATACATAGTTTATTTCTAAACATCAATCTTCCATCTGGTGCTAATTTCAAATCAGGTTGTTCTTCCATTTTGCCCTTGATTTCCACTAGTACGGGGTCACTACCTTGAAGTCCTTGTATTTCGGATAGCAAGTCTGGCTGTATGCTCATATGGGATAAGGTGACACACCTACTGTCCTTGTCCATGCTTATATTAAGTTTAGAGAATTGTTGTAGCAACTTCCACTCCTGAATCATACAATTGGCTAATAGTGCTCTCGGCTTTCGACTGAGGGCATCGGCTACAGGATTACCCTTTCCAGGATGATATTGTATAGTGAAGTCGAAGTCCTTAAGATATTCTAGCCAACGTCTTTGCCTCATATTCAATTCCTTCTGAGAGAAGAGATACTTAAGACTTTTATGGTCAGAGTATACAATAAACTGCACTCCGTACAGATAATGTCTCCATATCTTCAGTGCAAATACTACGCAGCCAATTCTAATCATGAACTGGGTAGTTCTCCTCGTGCTTCTTCAATTGGCAGAGAAGAGTAGGCTATAACCTTCCCTTGTTGCATTAAAACACATCCGAGGCCAATGCCAGATGCATCAGTGTATATTTCGAATCTTCGCCTTCAATTGGTAAAGCTAAAACTGGGGCAGTAGTAAGTGATCTTGAGAGCTTGGAAGCTTCTTTCACATTCCTCACTCCATTTATAACGTATCTCCCTGCGAGTTAGCCTAGTGAGTGGTACGGCTATCTTGGAGAAATCCTTGATGAATCACCGATAGTAGCCCGCAAGACCCAAGAAACTACGGATCTCGCTAGCATTGGTCGGTCTTTCCCAATTCCTTACAGCTTCAACCTTTGATGGATCTACGGATAAACCGTCTTTGATATAACATGCCCCAAGAAAGCTACTTCTCTAACCAAAATTCACATTTGCTGAGCTTTGCATATACTGATTCATCCTCAATATCTGTAATGCTATTCTCAAATGCTCCTCGTGCTCTCCCTTGGTCTTTGAGTAGATCAGTATATCATCAATGAAAACCACCTATGAATTGATCTAGATAAGACTGAATATACTATTCATCAACTGCATAAAGGCAGCAGGGGCATTTGTTAGTCCAAAAGGCATAACAACAAATTCATAGTGGCCATACCTGCTTCTGAACGCGGTCTTATAATGTCCTCATCTTGATCCTTAGTTGGTGATATCCGACCTGAGATCAATCTTTGAAAAATACATGGATCCAGATATTTGATCAAATAACTCATCGATTCTCGGCAGTGGATACTTGTTCTTGATAGTGAGATGATTCAACTGTCGATAGTCGATGCATAACCTCATGGATCCATCTTTCTTCTTTACAAATAGCACAGGTGCTCCCCACGGGGAAGTGCTTGGTCTAATAAATCCCTTCTTGAGAAGTTCCATCAATTGCTCCTTCAGCTCCTTGAGTTCGGCAGGGGACATCCTATATGGTGCCTTAGAAACTGGTCCAGCACTAGGGACCAAGTCGATGGTGAAGGCCACTTCTCTTTGTGGAGGTAATCCAGGCAAATCCTCAGGAAACACGTCCGAAATTCTTGCACAACTGGATGTCTTCTAGCTTAGTCTCCTTAATGGTGACAAATGCAAGGAAAGATACACATCCTTTCCTTATTAGCTTGCTAGCTCGGAGAGCCGAAATAAGAGGTGACTTGCTCCGACTCTTAGGGCTAGAATAGACTAGTTCTGGAAAGTCCTTGAAAGTAACTTTCTGTTACGGCAATCCACAGTTGCCTGATACCTAGATAACCAGTCTGCTCTTAATATGACATCATATTCCTTTAGGTCTAAACATATGAGGTTGATAGGAAGATTTCTTCCTTTTACCAAGACTTCACAGTTTTGATAATGGTGAGTAATATCGGTTTTCGTTTCCGAGAGGAGTAGATAAAAATATTTTCATCCATTCCGGTTCCATAGGTAGTGGGTCAGCAAACTTCTTGGAAATAAAAGAATGTGATGCACCCGTATCAAATAAGACATGTGCAGACTTAGAACAAACTTTCAGTGTACCTTCTACTAGTCCGCCTTTGTCTTGTTCCGCCTCCTTAATAGCTTGGAGGACGAGCATTCTTTGTCACCGGGCGCTTTCCGTCACCGGCTTATCATTGAGTAGGGGACAGTTGGGAATCGATGATCACGGCTCCCACAACGGAGACATGCTCCAAGTTTCCTCCAACATTCTTCGGCCTTGTGCCCGGCCTTATCACAATGCTTACATACCACCTTAGAAGGTGTAGTGGTGATGGAGAAAGGTTTGGTCTTCTTGAACTTTTACTCTTGGGAGGAGTACCTCCATTACTTGGCCTCTTCTTGAAATTGGGTTTGAAGGTGCCGGAGCTAGTAACATTCTCCTTCTTGTCTTTCCCACGGATCCTATCAGATAGTTCAGTGGCATCTTCTAGTAATTGGGCTCGTCGAACCATCTCGAATAGACTTGTATGTCCATCGGTGCCAGTTGTGTGATATATTGGGGCCTGAGCCCATTAAGGAATCTTCGAGCTTTCATCTTCTCAGTACTAACTAAGTGTTTAGCGTACCGAGACAGCCTTGAGAACTGCGCTTCATATTCAGCCACCGACAAAGATCGTTGCTTAAGTGCGGCGAATTCAGCGGCTTTCTTCTCTTGAACTCGATCTGAGAAATATTTATTGTTGAAATGTTTCAACAAACTCCTCCCAGTAACTTGTCCTTGATCTAATGTGCTTCTACCGACTCCCACCAGCATCGGGCGTCTCTTTCCAGTTGAAATGTGGCTAACAAGACCTTCTCTTGGTCCGAACATTGCATGACTCTAAAAACACGTTCCGTCTCTCGGATCCTAGTGCTCGGCATCATCTGGATCAGTGGATCCCATGAACTTAGGAGGGTTCATGTTCTTGAAGCTTTGGTGGAGATTTCCTGCTCCACGATGTGCACCTCCTTGTGCCACTTGTTGAAGTGCCTGGGTCATGCCTTGAAGAGTGCGTTGCATGTTGCGCCATTGAGCACCTTCGGCAGCCATTGTCTACAATTACAATAGCTATTTAGTATGTGATTGCGTTAAAAGGCTTTTAATTCTATGCTGACTTTAACCCTTGGTTCTACCCAATCTCACTGGTTAGAGGTTCAGACTTATCCTTGGACTTGGGTTTCCTAGGAATTGAATACCCTAGGATCTGATACCACAAAAACTGTCACGCCCCGAGTGCGAAGATACCCGGAGATGCGTGACGAGTTTATATCGATCATGTCAATCAGAGTATAGTGTATTCGACACCAAATCAGAGATGCGCAAGAGTAAAGATAACCCAATCCTTTTATTCTTCACAAAGTATTCTATTACAAACCCTTGCAAAATGCTAACTTAATAAAAGAAAAGTACAAAATTGACTCAAGAAAATATAGAAAAGACAAGACTAGTTGACGCTTGAGAAGCTCTAATCTCTTTCACTCTTGACCTTCCCTGTCTGATTGAGTCTCGTCGTCGGACTTACCTGAAAAAGTAGGGAAACACTGAGTGAGCGAACGCTCAGTAGGAAATTATATCTCAAGAACTAGCAATGGGTTTAAGTAATTACATCTTTCCATGAATGCACTATAGCTATGTGAAGAGGCGAAATCTCGCGCTGTGTCCTGAGCGGCTGTGGATCACCAGAAGATGAACTGCAAGACAGGGAAACGTTTATCAGAGGGCCCAGGGGGTTTCCCTGGGGAAAAACCCTCCGATGGTTAAGTCAGTAGAGCTGTGGTGGAAGCAGTAATGGGGAGGAGAAAAACTAGTGCGCGAGATTCCTCTCCACCGTGAGGTGAAGCGGATTGCTCGGAGTTTGGGTGTATAAGTACCTTAATGCTCTTTTCTTCCACCGGAGGGTATCCCTGGTTTAAATAGTTGGCTCCGCCTTCAGGAGTCCTGCAAGCTGAGGGGTCTCCGGCGGGAGTTACGTCCTCAACGTGGGCTTTCATGGCCTTATCGTGGGAACGTTATCGCCCTCGAAGTTCGGTGGCTTCTTGATTCCCCTGTCGGTTGGGGACTCTTAACGGCAGCACGAACGGATAATGTCTGGTCTGGCCGAGCTTCTGAAACGCCAGCCCTGTCCGGGATGAGCATAGCTCGCGGAAGAGGGGTCGGATAGGTCGACTAATGCCTGCCTTCTCCGGGCGGGGAAATGGCTTGGGTCCGGACCCTCCTTGTGACCTAACCATCACTCGGGCCCTCCGAGCCTAGGGGCCACCGGGGAGAGTTGGTTCCTCGAGTGTTTGTTCATTGGGCTTTCTCTTTCCTGAGGGGCCCCTGTGGGCTGTCACTCAGGTGAGCTTGCCTCATTGGACCCTGTTGGTCTTGTTGGGCTGCTCTTTTGGTGGGCTACAGAAATCCCCCTCTCCACTTGTCCCCCCTCCTACTCCCCGAGCCTGGAGGCTCGGTCGAGTAGCTTTTGAGGCTTTGGACCGGCGTGGCTCAGGTGGGTAGAATTCTGTTGGCGTTATGGAGCCACGTGTAGTGGTCGCCTGGGCCCGTAAATGATGATTGATTCTGACAGATTTGAAACGAAGGGGCCCCCCCTTTTCTCGGAGCACGGACGACGACGCGCCACCTCCTCTAGGGTATTTATAGGCGTTGGGCGCTGTTCGTCATTCTAGGCTTCTCCAGGGTTTTAGGCTTTCCTTAGTTTCTTTGCTTCTGGGGCTCCTTGATGCGCCGTGAGGGCACAGTGGAGACGCAAAGTCTTGCGGCGGCGTTTGAGGAGTGGCGAGGATAACCGCGGAGGCGGTCGGCAACTCCTTCCCCCCCGGAGTCTTCGAGCTCGCGCGAGGGATCATCTTCCAGCTCGATGGCGGATCTGCCTTTGGAAATCGGGCAGGTGAGGCGGGAGTGCCCT